>JAVLSZ010000041.1:1125000-1137500 GCA_032313775.1 Urocyon cinereoargenteus | reverse complement strand
GTGTTAGGGTACGGGTTAGGGTTAGGGTTGGGGTTAGGGTACGGGTTAGTTTTAGGGTTAGGGTACGGGTTAGGGTTACGGTTAAGGTTAAGGTTAGGGTTAGGGTATGGGTTAGGGTTAGGTTACAGTTAAGGGTTATGTTTTGTGTTACAGTTAGGGTTAAGTTTAGGGTGCGGGTTTGGTTTAGGGTTAGGGTTAGAGTACGGTTTTGGGTTAGTGTTAGGGTACGGGTTAGGTTTACCATTTGGGTACGGGTTAGGGTAAGGGTTAGGTTTAGGGTTAGGGTTAGGGATTAGGGTTAGATTTAGTGTTAGGCTACAGGTAGGGTTAGGGTACGGGTTAGGGTTAGGGTTAGGGTTCTGTTTCGGGTTAGGTTTAGAGTTAGGATACGGGTTAGGGTTAGGTTTAGTGTACGGGATAGGGTTAGCGTATGGGTTAAGTTTAGGATTAGGGTTAGTTTTAGGGTTAGGCTTAGGGTACGGGTTAGGGGTAGGGTTAGGTTCAGGGTTAGGGTCAGGGTTAGGGTTAGAGTTATTGTTAGGGTTAGGTTTAGTGTACGGGTAAGGATTACGGTTAGGGTTAGGGTCCGGGTTAGGTTTAGGGTACGGGTTAGGTTTAGGGTACGGGTTAGTTTTAGGGTTATGGTACGGTATTGGGTTACTGTACGGGTTATGGTTAAGGTGAGGGTTAGTGTTAGGGTTAGAGTATGGTTAGGGTTAGGGTTAGGGTTAATGTACAGGTTAGGCTTAGGGTTAAGTTTAGGGTTAGGATAAGGGTTAGGGTTAGGTTTAGGGTACAGGAGAGGGTTAGCGTACGTGTTAAGTTTAGGGTTACGGTTAGGTTTAGGTTATGGTTTAGGGTTTGGGTACAGGTTAGGGTTAGGTTTAGGGTGCGGGTTAGGGTTAGGATTAGTGTAAGGGTTAGGGTTAGGTTTAGGGTCAGGGTTAGGGTTAGGGTTAGTGTTAGGGTACGTATTAAGGTTAGGGTTGGGGTTAGGGTACGGGTTAGATTTAGAGTTAGGGTACAGGTTAGGGTTATGGCTAAGGTTAGGGTTATGTTTAGGGTATGGGTTAGGGTTAGGTTACGGTTAAGGTTTATGGTTTGGGTTAGGGTTAGGTTTAAGTTTAGGGTGCGGATTAGGGTTAGGGTTAGAGTACGGGTTTGGGTTAGTGTTAGGGTACGGGTTAGGTTTACCGCCAGGGTACGGGTTAGGGTAAGGGTTAGGGTTAGTGTTAGGGTTAGGGGTTATATTTAGGGTTAGGGTTAGGAAATGGGTAGGGTTAGGGTATGGGTTAGGGTTAGGGTTAGGTACGGGTTTGGGTTAGGGTTAGGGTTAGGGTTAGGGTTAGTGTACCGATAGGGTTAGGGTTAGGGTTAGGGTTAGGTTACGGGTTAGGGTTAGGTTTAGGGTACAGGATAGGGTTAGCGTATGGGTTAAGTGTAGTGTTAGGTTAGGTTTAGGTTACGGGTTAGTGTTAGGGTACGGGTTAGGGTTAGGTTTAGGTGAGGGTTAGCGTTAGGGTTAAGGGTAGGGTTAGGATTAGGGTACGGGTTAGGGTTAGGTTTAGGGTCAGGGTTAGCGTGTGGGATAGGGTTATGGTACAGATTAGGGTTAGCGTTGGGGTTAGGGTACAGGTTAGTTTTAGGGTTAGGATACAGGTCAGGGTTACGGTTAAGTTTAGGGTTAGAGTTAGGGTATGTGTTAGGGTTATGGTACGGTTAAGGGATATTGTATGGGTTAGGGTTAGGTTTAGGTTTAGGGTGCGGGTTAGGGTTAGGCTTAGAGCCAGGGTAGGGGTTAGGGTTAGGGTAAGGGTTCGGGATAGGGTTGGGTACGGGTTAGGTCAAGGGTTAGGGTTAGGTTTAGTGTACGGGTTAGGGTTAGGGTTAGGTTTAGGGTTAGGATTAGAGTATGGGTTAGGCTTAGGGTATGGGTTAGGACTAGGATTAGGGTCAGGGTTCGGGTTCGGGTTAGGGTACGAGTTATGGTTAGGTTTAGGTTTGGGGTACGGATTAGGGTTAGGGTTAGGGTTAGTGTACGGGTTAGGTTTAAGGTAAGGGTTAGAGTTAGGGTAAGGTCAAGGTTAGGTTTAGGGTTAGGGTTAGGGTTAGAGTATGGGAAGGGTTTGTGTTAGGGTTAGGGTTAGGTTTAGTGTACGGATAGGGTTAGGGTTAGGGTTAGGGTTAGGGTCAGGGTTAAGGTTAGGGATAGGGTTATGATACGGGTTAGGGTTAGGGTTGGGGTTAGGTTACGGGTTAGTTTTAGGGTTAGGGTATGGGTTAGGTTTAGGGTACGTGTTAGGGTTAGTGTTAGGGTTGTGTTATGGGTTAGGGTTAGGGTTGGGGTTAGTGTTAGGGTATGGGTTAGGGTTAGGGTTATGGTACGGGTTAGTGTTACAATACGGGTTAGGGTTAGGGTTAGGGTTAGGGTTAGGGTTAGGGTTAGGGATAGAGTACGGGTTAGGGTTAGTGTTAGGGTTGTGTTATGGGTTAGGGTTAGGGTTGGGGTTAGTGTTAGGGTATGGGTTAGGTTTAGGGTTATGTTACGGGTTAGTGTTACAATACGGGTTAGGGTTAGGGTTAGGGTTGGGGTTAGGGTTAGGGATAGAGTACGGGTTAGGGTTAGTGTTAGGGTTAGGGAAAGGGTTAGGGTTAGGGTTAGGGTATGGGATAGGGTTAGGGTTAGGGTTAGGGATAGAGTACAGGGTAGGGTTAGTGTTAGGGTTAGGGTTAGGGTTAATGTATGGGTTAGGCTTAGGATTAGGTTTAGGGTTAGGTTACGGTTTAGTGTTAGGTTTAGGGTACGGGATAGGATTAGCGTACGGGTTAAGTTTAGGGTTTGGTTTAGGTTTAGTTTACGGGTTAGGGTTAGGGTACTGGTTAGGGTTAAGTTTATGTTGCGGGTTAAGGTTAGGGTTAGGGTTAGTGTACCGTTTAGGGTTAGGTTTTGGGTCAGGGTAAGGGTTAGGGTTAGTGTTAGGGTATGTGTTAGGGTTAGGGTTGGGGTTAGGGTACGGGTTAGTTTTACGGTTAGGGTATGGGTTAGGGTTACTTTTAATGTAAGGGATAGGTTTAGGGTGTGGGTTAGGTTTAGGGTACGGTTTAGGTCTAGGTTTAGGGTTAGGTTTAGGGTGTGGGTTAGGGTTAGTCATCGGGTTAGGGATAGGGTACGGGTTAGGTTTAGGGTACGGGTTAGGGTTAGCGTTAGGTTATGGTATGGCTTAGGGTTAGGGTTGGGGTTAGTATTAGGGTACCGGTTAGGGTTAGGTTACGTGTTAGGTCTAGGGTTATGTTTAGGTTTAGGATGCGGGTTAGGGTTAGGGTTTGGGTACGGGATTAGGTTTAGGGTTACGGTCAGGGTTAGGTTTAGGTTTAGGGTTAGGGTTAGTGTTAGGGTACGGGTTCGGGTTACGGTACGAGTTAGGCTTAGGGTTAGGGTTAGGTTTAGGGTTAGGGTTATAGTAGGGGTTTAGGGTTAGTGTTGGGGTTAGGTTTAGGGTTAGAGAACGGGTTAGGTTTAGTGTTAGGGTTATGGTTAGTGTTAGGTTTAGGGTTAGGGTTAGAGTACGAAATAGGTTTAGGTTTAAGGTTAGGGTTAGTTTAGAGTACGGGTTAGGGTTAGTGTTAGGGTTAGTGTTAGGGTTAGGGTTAGTGTACGTTTAGGGTTAGAGTTTGGGTTAGGGTTGGTGTTAGTGTTAGTGTACGGGTTAGGGTTAGGGTTAGGGTTAGGGTTAGGGTTAGTGTTAGGTTTACGGTATGGTATAGCATTAAGTTTACGGTACGGGATAGGTTTATTGTATGTGTTAGGTCTAGGGTTAGGGTTAGGTTTAGTGTGCGGTTAGGGTTAGGGTACTGGTTAGGGTTATGGTTTGGGTACGGGTTAGGGTTACGTTTAGGGTTAGGGTACGGGTTAGGTTTATGGTTAGAGTAAGGATTAGTGTTAGGGTACGGGTTAGTGTTAGGGTACAGGTTAGGGTTAGGGTTGGGGTTAGGGTACGGGTTAGTTTTAGGGTTAGGGTACTGGTTAGGGTTACGGTTAAGATTAAGGTTAGGGTTAGGGTATGGGTTAGGGTTAGGTTACGGTTAAGGGTTATGTTTTGGGTTAGGGTTAGGGTTAAGTTTAGGGTGCGGGTTTGGTTTAGGGTTAGGTTTAGAGTACGGTTTTGGGTTAGTGTTAGGGTACGGGTTAGGTTTACCATTTGGGTACGGGTTAGGGTAAGGGTTAGGTTTAGGGTTAGGGTTAGGGATTAGGGTTAGATTTAGTGTTAGGCTACAGGTAGGGTTAGGGTACGGGTTAGGGTTCGGTTTCGGGTTAGGTTTAGAGTTAGGATACGGGTTAGGGTTAGATTTAGTGTACGGGATAGGGTTAGCGTATGGGTTAAGTTTAGGATTAGGGTTAGTTTTAGGGTTAGGCTTAGGGTACGGGTTAGGGGTAGGGTTAGGTTCAGGGTTAGGGTCAGGTTTAGGGTTAGAGTTATTGTTAGGGTTAGGCTTAGGGTACGGGTTAGGGTTAGGGTTAGGGTTAGGGTCCGGGTTAGGTTTAGGGTACGGGTTAGGTTTAGGGTACGGGTTAGTTTTAGGGTTATGGTACGGTATAGGGTTACAGTACGGGTTATGGTTAAGGTGAGGGTTAGTGTTAGGGTTAGAGTATGGTTAGGGTTAGGGTTAGGGTTAATGTACAGGTTAGGCTTAGGGTTAGGTTTAGGGTTAGGATAAGGGTTAGGGTTAGGTTTAGGGTACTTGAGAGGGTTAGCGTACGTGTTAAGTTTAGGGTTACGGTTAGGTTTAGGTTATGGTTTAGGGTTTGGGTACGGGTTAGGGTTAGGTTTAGGGTGCGGGTTAGGGTTAGGATTAGTGTAAGGGTTAGGGTTAGGTTTAGGGTCAGGGTTAGGGTTAGGGTTAGTGTTAGGGTACGTATTAAGGTTAGGGTTGGGGTTAGGGTACGGGTTAGATTTAGAGTTAGGGTACGGGTTAGGGTTATGGTTAAGGTTAGGGTTATGTTTAGGGTATGGGTTAGGGTTAGGTTACGGTTAAGGTTTATGGTTTGGGTTAGGGTTAGGGTTAAGTTTAGGGTGCGGGTTAGGGTTAGGGTTAGGGTTAGGGTTAGGGTTAGTGTACCGATAGGGTTAGGGTTAGGGTTAGGGTTAGGTTACGGGTTAGGGTTAGGTTTAGGGTACAGGATAGGGTTAGCGTATGGGTTAAGTGTAGTGTTAGGTTAGGTTTAGGTTACGGGTTAGTGTTAGGGTACGGGTTAGGGTTAGGTTTAGGTGAGGGTTAGCGTTAGGGTTAAGGGTAGGGTTAGGATTAGGGTACGGGTTAGGGTTAGGTTTATGGTCAGGGTTAGCGTGTGGGATAGGGTTATGGTACAGATTAGGGTTAGCGTTGGGGTTAGGGTACAGGTTAGTTTTAGGGTTAGGATACAGGTCAGGGTTACGGTTAAGTTTAGGGTTAGAGTTAGGGTATGTGTTAGGGTTATGGTACGGTTAAGGGATATTGTATGGGTTAGGGTTAGGTTTAGGTTTAGGGTGCGGGTTAGGGTTAGGCTTAGAGCCAGGGTAGGGGTTAGGGTTAGGGTAAGGGTTCGGGATAGGGTTGGGTACGGGTTAGGTCAAGGGTTAGGGTTAGGTTTAGTGTACGGGTTAGGGTTAGGGTTAGGTTTAGGGTTAGGATTAGAGTATGGGTTAGGCTTAGGGTATGGGTTAGGACTAGGATTAGGGTCAGGGTTCGGGTTCGGGTTAGGGTACGAGTTATGGTTAGGTTTAGGTTTGGGGTACGGATTAGGGTTAGGGTTAGGGTTAGTGTACGGGTTAGGTTTAAGGTAAGGGTTAGAGTTAGGGTAAGGTCAAGGTTAGGTTTAGGGTTAGGGTTAGGGTTAGAGTATGGGAAGGGTTTGTGTTAGGGTTAGGGTTAGGTTTAGTGTACGGATAGGGTTAGGGTTAGGGTTAGGGTTAGGGTCAGGGTTAAGGTTAGGGATAGGGTTATGATACGGGTTAGGGTTAGGGTTGGGGTTAGGTTACGGGTTAGTTTTAGGGTTAGGGTATGGGTTAGGTTTAGGGTACGTGTTAGGGTTAGTGTTAGGGTTGTGTTATGGGTTAGGGTTAGGGTTGGGGTTAGTGTTAGGGTATGGGTTAGGGTTAGGGTTATGGTACGGGTTAGTGTTACAATACGGGTTAGGGTTAGGGTTAGGGTTAGGGTTAGGGTTAGGGATAGAGTACGGGTTAGGGTTAGTGTTAGGGTTGTGTTATGGGTTAGGGTTAGGGTTGGGGTTAGTGTTAGGGTATGGGTTAGGTTTAGGGTTATGTTACGGGTTAGTGTTACAATACGGGTTAGGGTTAGGGTTAGGGTTGGGGTTAGGGTTAGGGATAGAGTACGGGTTAGGGTTAGTGTTAGGGTTAGGGAAAGGGTTAGGGTTAGGGTTAGGGTATGGGATAGGGTTAGGGTTAGGGTTAGGGATAGAGTACAGGGTAGGGTTAGTGTTAGGGTTAGGGTTAGGGTTAATGTATGGGTTAGGCTTAGGATTAGGTTTAGGGTTAGGTTACGGTTTAGTGTTAGGTTTAGGGTACGGGATAGGATTAGCGTACGGGTTAAGTTTAGGGTTTGGTTTAGGTTTAGTTTACGGGTTAGGGTTAGGGTACTGGTTAGGGTTAAGTTTATGTTGCGGGTTAAGGTTAGGGTTAGGGTTAGTGTACCGTTTAGGGTTAGGTTTTGGGTCAGGGTAAGGGTTAGGGTTAGTGTTAGGGTATGTGTTAGGGTTAGGGTTGGGGTTAGGGTACGGGTTAGTTTTACGGTTAGGGTATGGGTTAGGGTTACTTTTAATGTAAGGGATAGGTTTAGGGTGTGGGTTAGGTTTAGGGTACGGTTTAGGTCTAGGTTTAGGGTTAGGTTTAGGGTGTGGGTTAGGGTTAGTCATCGGGTTAGGGATAGGGTACGGGTTAGGTTTAGGGTACGGGTTAGGGTTAGCGTTAGGTTATGGTATGGCTTAGGGTTAGGGTTGGGGTTAGTATTAGGGTACCGGTTAGGGTTAGGTTACGTGTTAGGTCTAGGGTTATGTTTAGGTTTAGGATGCGGGTTAGGGTTAGGGTTTGGGTACGGGATTAGGTTTAGGGTTACGGTCAGGGTTAGGTTTAGGTTTAGGGTTAGGGTTAGTGTTAGGGTACGGGTTCGGGTTACGGTACGAGTTAGGCTTAGGGTTAGGGTTAGGTTTAGGGTTAGGGTTATAGTAGGGGTTTAGGGTTAGTGTTGGGGTTAGGTTTAGGGTTAGAGAACGGGTTAGGTTTAGTGTTAGGGTTATGGTTAGTGTTAGGTTTAGGGTTAGGGTTAGAGTACGAAATAGGTTTAGGTTTAAGGTTAGGGTTAGTTTAGAGTACGGGTTAGGGTTAGTGTTAGGGTTAGTGTTAGGGTTAGGGTTAGTGTACGTTTAGGGTTAGAGTTTGGGTTAGGGTTGGTGTTAGTGTTAGTGTACGGGTTAGGGTTAGGGTTAGGGTTAGGGTTAGGGTTAGTGTTAGGTTTACGGTATGGTATAGCATTAAGTTTACGGTACGGGATAGGTTTATTGTATGTGTTAGGTCTAGGGTTAGGGTTAGGTTTAGTGTGCGGTTAGGGTTAGGGTACTGGTTAGGGTTATGGTTTGGGTACGGGTTAGGGTTACGTTTAGGGTTAGGGTACGGGTTAGGTTTATGGTTAGAGTAAGGATTAGTGTTAGGGTACGGGTTAGTGTTAGGGTACAGGTTAGGGTTAGGGTTGGGGTTAGGGTACGGGTTAGTTTTAGGGTTAGGGTACTGGTTAGGGTTACGGTTAAGATTAAGGTTAGGGTTAGGGTATGGGTTAGGGTTAGGTTACGGTTAAGGGTTATGTTTTGGGTTAGGGTTAGGGTTAAGTTTAGGGTGCGGGTTTGGTTTAGGGTTAGGTTTAGAGTACGGTTTTGGGTTAGTGTTAGGGTACGGGTTAGGTTTACCATTTGGGTACGGGTTAGGGTAAGGGTTAGGTTTAGGGTTAGGGTTAGGGATTAGGGTTAGATTTAGTGTTAGGCTACAGGTAGGGTTAGGGTACGGGTTAGGGTTCGGTTTCGGGTTAGGTTTAGAGTTAGGATACGGGTTAGGGTTAGATTTAGTGTACGGGATAGGGTTAGCGTATGGGTTAAGTTTAGGATTAGGGTTAGTTTTAGGGTTAGGCTTAGGGTACGGGTTAGGGGTAGGGTTAGGTTCAGGGTTAGGGTCAGGTTTAGGGTTAGAGTTATTGTTAGGGTTAGGCTTAGGGTACGGGTTAGGGTTAGGGTTAGGGTTAGGGTCCGGGTTAGGTTTAGGGTACGGGTTAGGTTTAGGGTACGGGTTAGTTTTAGGGTTATGGTACGGTATAGGGTTACAGTACGGGTTATGGTTAAGGTGAGGGTTAGTGTTAGGGTTAGAGTATGGTTAGGGTTAGGGTTAGGGTTAATGTACAGGTTAGGCTTAGGGTTAGGTTTAGGGTTAGGATAAGGGTTAGGGTTAGGTTTAGGGTACTTGAGAGGGTTAGCGTACGTGTTAAGTTTAGGGTTACGGTTAGGTTTAGGTTATGGTTTAGGGTTTGGGTACGGGTTAGGGTTAGGTTTAGGGTGCGGGTTAGGGTTAGGATTAGTGTAAGGGTTAGGGTTAGGTTTAGGGTCAGGGTTAGGGTTAGGGTTAGTGTTAGGGTACGTATTAAGGTTAGGGTTGGGGTTAGGGTACGGGTTAGATTTAGAGTTAGGGTACGGGTTAGGGTTATGGTTAAGGTTAGGGTTATGTTTAGGGTATGGGTTAGGGTTAGGTTACGGTTAAGGTTTATGGTTTGGGTTAGGGTTAGGGTTAAGTTTAGGGTGCGGGTTAGGGTTAGGGTTAGAGTACGGGTTTGGGTTAGTGTTAGGGTACGGGTTAGGTTTACCGCCAGGGTACGGGTTAGGGTAAGGGTTAGGGTTAGTGTTAGGGTTAAGGGTTATATTTAGGGTTAGGGTTAGGAAATGGGTAGGGTTAGGGTATGGGTTAGGGTTAGGGTTAGGTACGGGTTTGGGTTAGGGTTAGGGTTAGGGTTAGGGTTAGTGTACCGATAGGGTTAGGGTTAGGGTTAGGGTTAGGTTACGGGTTAGGGTTAGGTTTAGGGTACAGGATAGGGTTAGCGTATGGGTTAAGTGTAGTGTTAGGTTAGGTTTAGGTTACGGGTTAGTGTTAGGGTACGGGTTAGGGTTAGGTTTAGGTGAGGGTTAGCGTTAGGGTTAAGGGTAGGGTTAGGATTAGGGTACTGGTTAGGGTTAGATTTAGGGTCAGGGTTAGCATTTGGGATAGGGTTATGGTACAGTTTAGGGTTAGGGTTGGGGTTAGGGTACAGGTTAGTTTTAGGGTTAGGATACAGGTCAGGGTTACGGTTAAGGTTAGGGTTAGGGTTAGGGTATGTGTTAGGGTTATGGTACGGTTAAGGGATATTGTATGGGTTAGGGTTAGGTTTAGGTTTAGGGTGCGGGTTAGGGTTAGGCTTAGAGCCAGGGTAGGGGTTAGGGTTAGGGTAAGGGTTCGGGATAGGGTTGGGTATGGGTTAGGTCAAGGGTTAGGGTTAGGTTTAGTGTACGGGTTAGGGTTAGGGTTAGGTTTAGGGTTAGGATTAGAGTATGGGTAGGCTTAGGGTATGGGTTAGGACTAGGATTAGGGTCAGGGTTCAGGTTAGGGTTAGGGTACGAGTTATGGTTAGGTTTAGGTTTGGGGTACGGATTAGGGTTAGGGTTAGGGTTAGTGTACGGGTTAGGTTTAAGGTAAGGGTTAGAGTTAGGGTAAGGTCAGGGTTAGGTTTAGGGTTAGGGTTAGGGTTAGAGTATGGGAAGGGTTTGTGTTAGGGTTAGGGTTAGGTTTAGTGTACGGATAAGGTTAGGGTTAGGGTTAGGGTCAGGGTTAAGGTTAGGGATAGGGTTATGATACGGGTTAGGGTTAGGGTTGGGGTTAGGTTACGGGTTAGTTTTAGGGTTAGGGTATGGGTTAGGTTTAGGGTACGGGTTAGGGTTAGCGTTAGTGTTGTGTTATGGGTTAGGGTTAGGGTTGGGGTTAGTGTTAGGGTATGGGTTAGGGTTAGGGTTAGGGATAGAGTACGGCTTAGGGTTAGTGTTAGGGTTAGGGAAAGGGTTAGGGTTAGGGTTAGGGTATGGGATAGGGTTAGGGTTAGTGTTAGGGTTAGAGTACAGGGTAGGGTTAGTGTTAGGGTTAGGGTTAGGGTTAATGTATGGGTTAGGCTTAGGATTAGGTTTAGGGTTAGGTTACGGGTTAGTGTTAGGTTTAGGGTACGGGATAGGATTAGCGTACGGGTTAAGTTTAGGGTTTGGTTTAGGTTTAGTTTACGGGTTAGGGTTAGGGTACTGATTAGGGTTAAGTTTATGTTGTGGGTTAGGGTTAGGGTTAGGGTTAGTGTACCGTTTAGGGTTAGGTTTTGGGTCTGGGTAAGGGTTAGGGTTAGTGTTAGGGTATGTGTTAGGGTTAGGGTTGGGGTTAGGGTACGGGTTAGTTTTAGGTTTAGGGTATGGGTTAGGTTTACTTTTAAAGTAAGGGTTAGGTTTAGGGTGTGGGTTAGGTTTAGGGTACGGTTTAGGTCTAGGTTTAGGGTTAGGTTTAGGGTGTGGGTTAGGGTTAGTCATCGGGTTAGGGATAGGGTACGGGTTAGGTTTAGGGTACGGGTTAGGTTTAGGGTACGGGTTAGGGTTAGCGTTAGGTTATGGTATGGCTTAGGGTTAGGGTTGGGGTTAGTATTAGGGTACCGGTTAGGGTTAGGTTACGTGTTAGGTCTAGGGTTATGTTTAGGTTTAGGATGCGGGTTAGGGTTAGGGTTAGGGTACGGGATGAGGTTTAGGGTTACGGTCAGGGTTAGGTTTAGGTTTAGGGTTAGGGTTAGTGTTAGGGTACGGGTTCGGGTTACGGTACGAGTTAGGGTTAGGGTTAGGGTTAGGTTTAGGGTTAGGGTTATAGTAGGGGTTTAGGGTTAGTGTTAGGGTTAGGTTTAGGGTTAGAGAACGGGTTAGGTTTAGTGTTAGGGTTATGGTTAGTGTTAGGTTTAGGGTTAGGGTTAGAGTACGAAAAGGGTTTAGGTTTAAGGTTAGGGTTAGTTTAGAGTACGGGTTAGGGTTAGTGTTAGGGTTCGTGTTAGGGTTAGGGTTAGTGTACGTTTAGGGTGAGGGTTTGGGTTAGGGTTCAGGTTAGTGTTAGTGTATGGGTTAGGGTTAGCGTTAGGTTATGGTATGGCTTAGGGTTAGGGTTGGGGTTAGTATTAGGGTACCGGTTAGGTTTAGGTTACGTGTTAGGTCTAGGGTTATGTTTAGGTTTAGGATGCGGGTTAGGGTTAGGGTTAGGGTACGGGATTAGGTTTAGGGTTACGGTCAGGGTTAGGTTTAGGTTTAGGGTTAGGGTTAGTGTTAGGGTACTGGTTCGGGTTACGGTACGAGTTGGGGTTAGGGTTAGGGTTAGGTTTAGGGTTAGGGTTATAGTAGGGGTTTAGGGTTAGTGTTGGGGTTAGGTTTAGGGTTAGAGAACGGGTTAGGTTTAGTGTTAGGGTTATGGTTAGTGTTAGGTTTAGGGTTAGGGTTAGAGTACGAAATAGGTTTAGGTTTAAGGTTAGGGTTAGTTTAGAGTACGGGGTAGGGTTAGTGTTAGGGTTAGTGTTAGGGTTAGGGTTAGGGTTAGTGTA
Source organism: Urocyon cinereoargenteus (assembly GCA_032313775.1). Lineage (NCBI taxonomy): Eukaryota > Metazoa > Chordata > Mammalia > Carnivora > Canidae > Urocyon > Urocyon cinereoargenteus. Next base: position 1,125,833 of record JAVLSZ010000041.1, on the reverse strand, counting down.
CGTTTAGGGTTAGGGTTTGGGTTAGGGTTCGGGTTAGTGTTAGTGTACGGGTTAGGGTTAGGGTTAGGGTTAGGGTTAGGGTTAGGTTTACGGTACGGTATAGCATTAAGTTTACGGTACGGGATAGGTTTATTGTACGTGTTAGGTCTAGGGTTAGGGTTAGGTTTAGTGTGCGAGTTAGGGTTAGGGTTAGGGTACTGGTTAGGGTTAGGGTTTGGGTACGGGTTAGGGTTACATTTAGGGTTAGGGTACGGGTTAGGTTTATGGTTAGGGTAAGTGTTAGTGTTAGGGTATGGGTTAGTGTTAGGTACGGGTTAGTGTTAGGGTTGGGGTTAGGGTACGGGTTAGTTTTAGGGTTAGGGTACGGGTTAGGGTTACGGTTAAGGTTAAGGTTAGGGTTACGGTATGGGTTAGGGTTAGGTTACGGTTAAGGGTTATGTTTTGGGTTAGGGTTAGGGTTAAGTTTAGGGTGCGGGTTTGGTTTAGGTTTAGGGTTAGAGTACGGTTTTAGGTTAGTGTTAGGGTACGGGTTAGGTTTACCATTTGGGTACGTGTTAGGGTAAGGGTTAGGTTTAGGGTTAGGGTTAGGGATTAGGGTTAGATTTAGTGTTAGGCTACAGGTAGGGTTAGGGTACGGGTTAGGGTTAGGGTTCGGTTTCGGGTTAGGTTTAGAGTTAGGATACGGGTTAGGGTTAGGTTTAGTGTACGGGATAGGGTTAGCGTATGGGTCAATTTTAGGATTAGGGTTAGTTTTAGGGTTAGGCTTAGGGTACGGGTTAGGGGTAGGGTTAGGTTCAGGGTTAGGGTCAGGGTTAGGGTTAGAGTTATTGTTA
>JAVLSZ010000041.1:1112500-1115000 GCA_032313775.1 Urocyon cinereoargenteus | reverse complement strand
GTTAGTGTTAGGGTTAGGTTTAGGGTTAGAGAACGGGTTAGGTTTAGTGTTAGGGTTATGGTTAGTGTTAGGTTTAGGGTTAGGGTTAGAGTACGAAAAGGGTTTAGGTTTAAGGTTAGGGTTAGTTTAGAGTACGGGTTAGGGTTAGTGTTAGGGTTCGTGTTAGGGTTAGGGTTAGTGTACGTTTAGGGTGAGGGTTTGGGTTAGGGTTCAGGTTAGTGTTAGTGTATGGGTTAGGGTTAGCGTTAGGTTATGGTATGGCTTAGGGTTAGGGTTGGGGTTAGTATTAGGGTACCGGTTAGGGTTAGGTTACGTGTTAGGTCTAGGGTTATGTTTAGGTTTAGGATGCGGGTTAGGGTTAGGGTTAGGGTACGGGATTAGGTTTAGGGTTACGGTCAGGGTTAGGTTTAGGTTTAGGGTTAGGGTTAGTGTTAGGGTACTGGTTCGGGTTACGGTACGAGTTAGGGTTAGGGTTAGGGTTAGGTTTAGGGTTAGGGTTATAGTAGGGGTTTAGGGTTAGTGTTGGGGTTAGGTTTAGGGTTAGAGAACGGGTTAGGTTTAGTGTTAGGGTTATGGTTAGTGTTAGGTTTAGGGTTAGGGTTAGAGTACGAAATAGGTTTAGGTTTAAGGTTAGGGTTAGTTTAGAGTACGGGTTAGGGTTAGTGTTAGGGTTAGTGTTAGGGTTAGGGTTAGTGTACGTTTAGGGTTAGGGTTTGGGTTAGGGTTCGGGTTAGTGTTAGTGTACGGGTTAGGGTTAGGGTTAGGGTTAGGTTTAGGGTTAGGTTTACGGTACGGTATAGCATTAAGTTTACGGTACGGGATAGGTTTATTGTACGTGTTAGGTCTAGGGTTAGGGTTAGGTTTAGTGTGCGAGTTAGGGTTAGGGTTAGGGTACTGGTTAGGGTTAGGGTTTGGGTACGGGTTAGGGTTACATTTAGGGTTAGGGTACGGGTTAGGTTTATGGTTAGGGTAAGTGTTAGTGTTAGGGTATGGGTTAGTGTTAGGGTACGGGTTAGTGTTAGGGTTGGGGTTAGGGTACGGGTTAGTTTTAGGGTTAGGGTACGGGTTAGGGTTACGGTTAAGGTTAAGGTTAGGGTTAGGGTATGGGTTAGGGTTAGGTTACGGTTAAGGGTTATGTTTTGGGTTAGGGTTAGGGTTAAGTTTAGGGTGCGGGTTTGGTTTAGGTTTAGGGTTAGAGTACGGTTTTAGGTTAGTGTTAGGGTACGGGTTAGGTTTACCATTTGGGTACGGGTTAGGGTAAGGGTTAGGTTTAGGGTTAGGGTTAGGGATTAGGGTTAGATTTAGTGTTAGGCTACAGGTAGGGTTAGGGTACGGGTTAGGGTTAGGGTTAGGGTTCGGTTTCGGGTTAGGTTTAGAGTTAGGATACGGGTTAGGGTTAGGTTTAGTGTACGGGATAGGGTTAGCGTATGGGTTAAGTTTAGGATTAGGGTTAGTTTTAGGGTTAGGCTTAGGGTACGGGTTAGGGGTAGGGTTAGGTTCAGGGTTAGGGTCAGGGTTAGGGTTAGAGTTATTGTTAGGGTTAGGTTTAGGGTACGGGTTAGGGTTAGGGTTAGGGTTAGGGTCCGGGTTAGGTTTACGGTACGGGTTAGGTGTAGGGTACGGTTTAGTTTTAGGGTTATGGTATGGTATAGGGTTACAGTACGGGTTATGCTTAAGGTGAGGGTTAGTGTTAGGGTTAGAGTATGGTTAGGGTTAGGGTTAGGGTTAATGTACAGGTTAGGCTTAGGGTTAAGTTTAGGGTTAGGATAAGGGTTAGGGTTAGGTTTAGGGTACGGGAGAGGGTTAGCGTACGTGTTAAGTTTAGGGTTACGGTTAGTTTTAGGTTATGGTTTAGGGTTTGGGTACGGGTTAGGGTTAGGTTTAGGGTGCGGGTTAGGGTTAGGATTAGTGTAAGGGTTAGGGTTAGGTTTAGGGTCAGGGTTAGGGTTAGGGTTAGTGTTAGGGTACATATTAAGGTTAGGGTTGGGGTTAGGGTACGGGTTAGATTTAGAGTTAGGGTACGGGTTAGGGTTATGGCTAAGGTTAGGGTTATGTTTAGGGTATGGGTTAGGGTTAGGTTACGGTTAAGGTTTATGGTTTGGGTTAGGGTTAGGGTTAAGTTTAGGGTGCGGGTTAGGGTTAGGGTTAGAGTACGGGTTTGGGTTAGTGTTAGGGTACGGGTTAGGTTTACTGCCAGGGTACGGGTTAGGGTAAGGGTTAGGGTTAGTGTTAGGGTTAGGGGTTATATTTAGGGTTAGGGTTAGGGTTAGGAAATGGGTAGGGTTAGGGTATGGGTTAGGGTTAGGGTTAGGTACGGGTTTGGGTTAGGGTTAGGGTTAGGGTTAGGGTTAGTGTACCGATAGAGTTAGGGTTAGGGTTAGGGTTAGGGTTAGGTTACGGGTTAGGGTTAGGTTTAGGGTACAGGATAGGGTTAGCGTATGGGTTAAGTGTAGTGTTAGGTTAGGTTTAGGTTACGGGTTAGTGTTAGGGTACGGGTTAG
>JAVLSZ010000041.1:1097500-1100000 GCA_032313775.1 Urocyon cinereoargenteus | reverse complement strand
AGGGTTAGGGTTAGGGTTAGGGTTCGGTTTAGGGTTAGGTTTTAGGGTTAGGGTTAGTGTTAGGGTTAGGGTTAGGGTTAGGGTTAGGGGTTAGAGTTAGGGTTAGGGTTAGGGTTAGGGTTCGGGTTAGGGTTAGGTTTAGGGTTAGGGTTAGGTTTCAGTTTAGGGTTAGGGTTAGGGTTAGGGATCGGGTTAGGGTTAGGGTTAGGGTTAGGGTTCGGGTTAGGGTTAGGGATAGGGTTCAGGTTAGGGTTAGGTTTAGGGTTAGGGTTCGGGTTAGCGTTAGGGTTCGGGTTAGGGTTAGGGTTCGGGTTAGGGTTAGGTTTAGGGTTCGGGTTAGGTTTAGGGTTAGGGTTAGGGTTCGGGTTAGGGTTAGTGTTCGGGTCCGGGTTAGGGTTAGGGTTCGGGTTCGGGTTAGGGTTCGGGTTTGGGTTAGGGTTCGGGTTAGGTTTAGGGTTAGGGTTCGGGTTAGGGTTAGTGTTCGGATTCGGGTTTGGGTTAGTGTTAGGGTTCGGGTTAGGGTTAGGGTTAGGGTTCGGTTAGGGTTAGGGTTAGGGTTCTGGTTAGGGTTAGGGTTCGGTTAGGGTTAGGGTTCGGGTTCGGGTTCGGGTTAGGGTTAGGGTTAGGGTTCGGGTTAGGGTTAGGGTTCGGGTTAGGGTTAGGGTTCGGGTTAGGGTTAGGGTTTGGGTACGGGTTCGGTTTAGGGTTAGGGTTCGGGTTCGGGTTCGGGTTAGGGTTAGGGTTAGGGTGAGGGTTCGGATTAGGGTTAGGTGTAGGGTTCGAGTTAGGGTTCAGGTTCGGGTTAAGTTTAAGGTTAGGGTTAGGGTTAGGGTTCGGGTTAGGGATAGGGTTAGGTTTAGGGTTAGGGTTAGTGTTCGGGTAAGGGTTCGGGATAGGGTTAGGGTTATGGTTCGGGTTAGGGTTCGGGTTAGGGTTAGGGTTCGGGTTAGGGTTAGTGTTAGGGTTAGGGTTAGGGTTAGGGTTCGCGTTAGGTTTAGGGTTAGGGTTAGGGTTCGGGTTAGGGTTAGGGTTAGGGTTCGGTTTAGGGTTCGGGTTAGGGTTAGGGTTAGTGTTAGGGTTCGTGTTAGGGTTAAGGTTAGGGTTAGGGTTAGGTTTAGGGTTCGAGTTAGGTTTCGGGTTAAGGTTCGGGTTAGGGATAGGGTTAGGTTTAGGGATAGGGTTCGTGTTAGTTTTCAGGTTAAGGGTCGGGTTAGGGTTAGGGTTAGGGTTAGGGTTAGGGTTCGGGTTCGGGTTAGGGTTAGGTTTTGGTTTCGGTTTAGGGTTCGGGTTAGGGTTCGGGTTAGGGTTAGGGTTAGGGTTAGGATTCGGGTTCGGGGTTAGGGTTAGGGTTAGGGTTCGCGTTAGGGTTCGGGTTAGGGTTAGGATTCGGGTAAGGGCTTAGGGTTCGGGTTCGGGTTAGGGTTACGGTTAGGGTTCTGGTTAGGGTTAGGGTTAGGGTTAGAGTTAGGGTTAGGGTTAGGGATAGGGTTAGGTTTCGGGTTAGGGTTAGGGTTAGGGTTAGGGTTAGGGTTAGGGTTCGGGTTAGGGTTAGGTTTCGGGTTAGGGTTAGGGTTAGGGTTCGGGTTAGGGTTAGGGTTCGGGTTAGGGTTAGGGTTAGGTTTCGGGTTAGGGTTAGCTGTTAGTGTTCAGGTTAGGGTTAGGGTTAGGGTTCTGGTTAGGGTTCGGGTTCTGGTTAGGGTTCGGGTTAGGTTTAGAGTTAGGGTTCGGGTTAGGGTTCGGGTTCGGGTTATGTTTCGGGTTCGGGTTAGGGTTAGGGTTAGGGTTCGGTTTAGGGTTCGGGTTAGGGTTAGGGTTAGGGTTAGGATTAGGTTTAGGGTTAGGGTTCGGGTTAGGGTTAGGGTTAGGGTTAGGGTTAGGGTTCGGTTTAGGGTTAGGTTTTAGGTTTAGGGTTTGTGTTAGGGTTAGCGTTAGGGTTCGGGTTATGGTTAGGGTTCGGGTTAGGGTTAGGGTTCGGGTTAGGGTTAGGGTTCGGGTTCCGGTTAGGGTTAGGGTTCGGGTTAGGGTTAGGGTTAGGTTTCGGTTTAGGGTTCAGGTTCGGGTTAGGGTTAGGTTTAGGGTTCGGGTTAGGGTTAGGGTTACGGTTAGGGTTCGGGTTAGGGTTTGGGTTAGGGTTAGGGTTAGGGTAAGGGTTCGGGTGAGGTTTAGGGTTAGGGTTAGGGTTAGGGTTAGGGTTAGGGTTAGGGGTTAGGGTTAGGGTTAGTGTTAGGGTTAGGTTTCGGGTTAGGTTTAGGGTTCGGGTTCGGGTAAGGGTTAGTGTTCGGGTTCGGGTTTGGGTTAGTGTTAGGGTTCGGGTTAGGGTTAGGTTTAGGGTTCAGGTTAGGGTTAGGGTTAGGGATCGGTTAGGGTTAGGGTTCGGGTTCGGGTTCGGGTTAGGGTTAGGGTTCGGGTTCGGGTTAGGGTTAGGGTTCGGGTTCGGGTTAGTGTTAGGGTTAGGGTTAGGGTTAGGGTTAGGGGTTAGGGTTAGGGTTAGGGTTAGGGT
>JAVLSZ010000041.1:1087500-1090000 GCA_032313775.1 Urocyon cinereoargenteus | reverse complement strand
GGGTTAGGGTTCGGGTTAGGGTTAGGGTTTGGTTTAGGGTTAGGGTTCGGGTTCGGGTTAGGGTTAGGGTTAGGGTTAGGGTTAGGGTTCGGGTTAGGGTTAGGGTTAGGGTTCGGGTTAGGGTTAGGTTTAGGGTTAGGGTTCGGGTTAGCGTTAGGGTTCGGGTTAGGGTTAGGGTTCGGGTTAGGGTTAGGTTTTGGGTTCGGGTTAGGGTTAGGGTTAGGGTTCGGATTAGGGTTAGTGTTCGGGTCCGGGTTAGGGTTAGGGTTCGGGTTCGGGTTAGGGTTCGGGTTTGGGTTAGGGTTCGGGTTAGGTTTAGGGTTAGGGTTCGGGTTAGGGTTAGTGTTCGGGTTCGGGTTTGGGTTAGTGTTAGGGTTCGGGTTAGGGTTAGGGTTAGGGTTCGGTTAGGGTTAGGGTTAGGGTTCTGGTTAGGTTTAGGGTTCGGTTAGGGTTAGGGTTCGGGTTCGGGTTCGGGTTAGGGTTAGGGTTAGGGTTCGGGTTAGGGTTAGGGTTCGGGTTAGGGTTAGGGTTCGGGTTAGGGTTAGGGTTTGGGTACGGGTTCGGTTTAGGGTTAGGGTTCGGGTTCGGGTTAGGGTTAGGGTTAGGGTTAGGGTGAGGGTTCGGATTAGGGTTAGGTGTAGGGTTCGAGTTAGGGTTCAGGTTCGGGTTAGGTTTAAGGTTAGGGTTAGGGTTAGGGTTCGGGTTAGGGATAGGGTTAGGTTTAGGGTTAGGGTTAGTGTTCGGGTAAGGGTTCGGGATAGGGTTAGGGTTAGGGTTCGGGTTAGGGTTCGGGTTAGGGTTAGGGTTCGGGTTAGGGTTAGTGTTAGGGTTAGGGTTAGGGTTAGGGTTCGCGTTAGGTTTAGGGTTAGGGTTAGGGTTCGGGTTAGGGTTAGGGTTAGGGTTCGGTTTAGGGTTCGGGTTAGGGTTAGGGTTAGTGTTAAGGTTCGGGTTAGGGTTAAGGTTAGGGTTAGGGTTAGGTTTAGGGTTCGAGTTAGGTTTCGGGTTAAGTTTCGGGTTAGGGTTAGGGTTAGGTTTAGGGATAGGGTTCGTGTTAGTTTTCAGGTTAAGGGTCGGGTTAGGGTTAGGGTTAGGGTTAGGGTTAGGGTTCGGGTTCGGGTTAGGGTTAGGTTTTGGTTTCGGTTTAGGGTTCGGGTTAGGGTTCGGGTTAGGGTTAGGGTTAGGGTTAGGATTCGGGTTCGGGGTTAGGGTTAGGGTTAGGGTTCGCGTTAGGGTTCGGGTTAGGGTTAGGATTCGGGTAAGGGCTTAGGGTTCGGGTTCGGGTTAGGGTTACGGTTAGGGTTCTGGTTAGGGTTAGGGTTAGGGTTAGAGTTAGGGTTAGGGTTAGGGATAGGGTTAGGTTTCGGGTTAGGGTTAGGGTTAGGGTTAGGGTTAGGGTTAGGGTTCGGGTTAGGGTTAGGGTTCGGGTTAGGGTTAGGGTTAGGGTTCGGGTTAGGGTTAGGGTTCGGGTTAGGGTTAGGGTTAGGTTTCGGGTTAGGGTTAGCTGTTAGTGTTCAGGTTAGGGTTAGGGTTAGGGTTCTGGTTAGGGTTCGGGTTCTGGTTAGGGTTCGGGTTAGGTTTAGAGTTATGGTTCGGGTTAGGGTTCGGGTTCGGGTTATGTTTCGGGTTCGGGTTAGGGTTAGGGTTAGGGTTCGGTTTAGGGTTCGGGTTAGGGTTAGGGTTAGGGTTAGGGTTAGGATTAGGTTTAGGGTTAGGGTTCGGGTTAGGGTTAGGGTTAGGGTTAGGGTTAGGGTTCGGTTTAGGGTTAGGTTTTAGGTTTAGGGTTTGTGTTAGGGTTAGCGTTAGGGTTCGGGTTACGGTTAGGGTTCGGGTTAGGGTTAGGGTTCGGGTTAGGGTTAGGGTTCGGGTTCCGGTTAGGGTTAGGGTTCGGGTTAGGGTTAGGGTTAGGTTTCGGTTTAGGGTTCAGGTTCGGGTTAGTGTTAGGTTTAGGGTTCGGGTTAGGGTTAGGGTTACGGTTAGGGTTCGGGTTAGGTTTTGGGTTAGGGTTAGGGTTAGGGTTAGGGTTCGGGTGAGTTTTAGGGTTAGGGTTAGGGTTAGGGTTAGGGTTAGGGGTTAGGGTTAGGGTTAGGGTTAGGGTTAGGTTTCGGGTTAGGTTTAGGGTTCGGGTTCGGGTAAGGGTTAGTGTTCGGGTTCGGGTTTGGGTTAGTGTTAGGGTTCGGGTTAGGGTTAGGTTTAGGGTTCAGGTTAGGGTTAGGGTTAGGGTTCGGGTTAGGGTTAGGGTTCGGTTAGGGTTAGGGTTCGGGTTCGGGTTCGGGTTAGGGTTAGGGTTCGGGTTCGGGTTAGGGTTAGGGTTCGGGTTCGGGTTAGTGTTAGGGTTAGGGTTAGGGTTAGGGTTAGGGGTTAGGGTTAGGGTTAGGGTTAGGGTTAGGGTTAGGTTTCGGGTTAGGTTTAGGGTTCGGGTTCGGGTAAGGGTTGGGGTTCGGGTAAGGGTTAGCTGTTAGTGTTCAGGTTAGGGTTAGGGTTAGGGTTCTGGTTAGGGTTC
>JAVLSZ010000041.1:1067500-1072500 GCA_032313775.1 Urocyon cinereoargenteus | reverse complement strand
GGGTTAGGGTTCGGGTTAGGGGTTAGGGTTCGGGTTAGGGGTAGTGTTAGGGTTCGGGTTAGGGTTAGGGTTAGGGTTAGGTTTAGGGTTAGGTTTAGGGTTCGGGTTAGGGTTTCGGTTAGGGTTAGGTTTAGGGTGGGTTAGGGTTAGGGTTAGGGTTCGGGTAAGGGTTCGGGTTAGGGTTAGGGTTAGGGTTCGGGTTAGGGTTCGGGTTCGGGTTAGGGTTCGGGTTCGGGTTCGGGTTCGGGTTAGGGTTCGGGTTCGGGTTCGGGTTAGGGTTAGGTTTCGGGTTAGGGTTCGGGTTAGGGTTCGGGTTCGGGTTCGGGTTAGGGTTAGGGTTCGGGTTCGGGTTCGGGTTAGGGTTAGGTTTAGGGTTAGGGTTCGGGTTAGGGTTCGGGTTAGGGTTAGGGTTTGGTTTAGGGTTAGGGTTCGGGTTCGGGTTAGGGTTAGGGTTAGGGTTAGGGTTAGGGTTCGGGTTAGGGTTAGGGTTAGGGTTCGGGTTAGGGTTAGGTTTAGGGTTAGGGTTCGGGTTAGCGTTAGGGTTCGGGTTAGGGTTAGGGTTCGGGTTAGGGTTAGGTTTTGGGTTCGGGTTAGGGTTAGGGTTAGGGTTCGGGTTAGGGTTAGTGTTCGGGTCCGGGTTAGGGTTAGGGTTCGGGTTCGGGTTAGGGTTCGGGTTTGGGTTAGGGTTCGGGTTAGGTTTAGGGTTAGGGTTCGGGTTAGGGTTAGTGTTCGGGTTCGGGTTTGGGTTAGTGTTAGGGTTCGGGTTAGGGTTAGGGTTAGGGTTCGGTTAGGGTTAGGGTTAGGGTTCTGGTTAGGTTTAGAGTTCGGTTAGGGTTAGGGTTCGGGTTCGGGTTCGGGTTAGGGTTAGGGTTCGGGTTCGGGTTAGGGTTAGGGTTCGGGTTAGGGTTAGGGTTCGGGTTAGGGTTAGGGTTTGGGTACGGGTTCGGTTTAGGGTTAGGGTTCGGGTTCGGGTTAGGGTTAGGGTTAGGTTTAGGGTGAGGGTTCGGATTAGGGTTAGGGGTAGGGTTCGATTTAAGGTTCGGGTTCGGGTTAGGTTTAAGGTTAGGGTTAGGGTTAGGGTTCGGGTTAGGGATAGGGTTAGGGTTAGGGTTAGGGTTAGGATTCGGGTAAGGGTTCGGGATAGGGTTAGGGTTAGGGTTCGGGTTAGGTTTCGGGTCAGGGTTAGGGTTCGGGTTCGGGTTAGGGTTAGGGTTAGGGTTAGGGTTAGGGTTCGGGTTCGGGTTTGGGTTAGGGTTAGGGTTCAGGTTAGGGTTAGGGTTAGGGTTCGGGTTAGGGTTCGGGTTAGGGTTAGGGTTAGTGTTAGGGTTCGGGTTAGGGTTAGGGTTAGGGTTAGGGTTAGGTTTAGGGTTCGGTTTAGGGTTCGGGTTAAGGTTCGGGTTAGGGTTAGGGTTAGGATTAGGGCTAGGGTTCGTGTTAGTTTTCAGGTTAAGTGTCGGGTTAGGTTTAGGTTTAGGGTTTGGGTTCGGGTTCCGGTTACGGTTAGGTTTTGGTTTCGGGTTAGGGGTCGGGTTAGGGTTCGGGTTAGGGTTAGGGTTAGGGTTAGGGTTCGGGTTCGGGGTTAGGGTTAGGGTTAGGGTTCGGGTTAGGGTTCGCGTTAGGGTTAGGATTCGGGTAAGGGCTTAGGGTTCGGGTTCGGGTTAGGGTTAGGGTTAGGGTTCTGGTTAGGGTTAGGGTTAGGGTTAGTGTTAGGGTTAGGGTTAGGTATAGGGTTAGGTTTCGGGTTAGGGTTAGGGTTAGGGTTAGGGTTAGGGTTCGGGTTAGGGTTAGGTTTTAGGGTTCGTGTTAGGGTTAGGGTTAGGGTTAGGTTTAGGGGTTAGGGTTAGGTTTATGGTTAGGGTTAGGGTTCGGGTTAGGGTTTGGGTTAGGTTTAGGGTTAGGGTTCGTGTTAGGGTTAGGTTTAGGGTTCGGGTTAGGGTTCAGGTTAGGGGTCGGGTTAGGGTTAGGGTTAGGGTTAGGGTTAGGGTTCGTGTTAGGGTTCAGGTTAGGTGTCGGGTTAGGGTTAGGGTTAGGGTTAGGGTTCGGGTTCGGGTTAGGGTTAGGTTTTGTGTTTGGGTTAGTGTTCGGGTTAGGGTTCGGGTTAGGGGTAGGGTTAGGGTTAGGGTTAGGATTCGGGGTTAGGGTTAGGGTTAGGGTTCGGTTTAGGGTTCGGGTTAGTGTTAGGATTCGGGTAAGGGCCTAGGTTTTGGGTTCGGTTTAGGGTTAGGGTTAGGGTTCTGGTTAGGGTTAGGGTTAGGGTTTGGGTTAGGGTTAGGGTTAGGGTTAGGTTTAGGGTTCAGGTTAGGGTTAGGGTTAGGTTTAGGGTTCAGGTTAGGGTTAGGGTTAGGTTTCAGTTTAGGGTTCGGGTTAGGGTTAGGGTTAGTGTTAGGGTTAGGGTTTGGGTTAGGGTTAGGTTTCGGGTTCGGGTTAGGGTTAGGTTTAGGGTTAGGGTTCGGGTTAGGGTTAGGGTTCGGGTTACGGTTAGGGTTAGGGTTAGGGTTAGGGTTAGTGTTCGGGTTCGGGTTAGTGTTAGAGTTAGGGTTCGGGTTAGGAATAGCGTTATGGTTTGGGTTCGGGTTCAGGGTAGGGTTAGGGTTCGGGTTCGGGTTAGGGTACGGGTTAGGGTTCGGGTTAGGGGTTAGGGTTCGGGTTAGGGGTAGTGTTAGGGTTCGGGTTAGGGTTAGGGTTAGGGTTAGGTTTAGGGTTAGGTTTAGGGTTCGGGTTAGGGTTTCGGTTAGGGTTAGGTTTAGGGTGGGTTAGGGTTAGGGTTAGGGTTCGGGTAAGGGTTCGGGTTAGGGTTAGGGTTCGGGTTAGGGTTCGGGTTCGGGTTAGGGTTCGGGTTCGGGTTCGGGTTCGGGTTAGGGTTCGGGTTCGGGTTCGGGTTAGGGTTAGGTTTCGGGTTAGGGTTCGGGTTAGGGTTCGGGTTCGGGTTCGGGTTAGGGTTAGGGTTCGGGTTCGGGTTCGGGTTAGGGTTAGGTTTAGGGTTAGGGTTCGGGTTAGGGTTCGGGTTAGGGTTAGGGTTTGGTTTAGGGTTAGGGTTCGGGTTCGGGTTAGGGTTAGGGTTAGGGTTAGGGTTAGGGTTCGGGTTAGGGTTAGGGTTAGGGTTAGGGTTCGGGTTAGGGTTAGGTTTAGGGTTAGGGTTCGGGTTAGCGTTAGGGTTCGGGTTAGGGTTAGGGTTCGGGTTAGGGTTAGGTTTTGGGTTCGGGTTAGGTTTAGGGTTAGGGTTCGGGTTAGGGTTAGTGTTCGGGTCCGTGTTAGGGTTAGGGTTCGGGTTCGGGTTAGGGTTCGGGTTTGGGTTAGGGTTCGGGTTAGGTTTACGGTTAGGGTTCGGGTTAGGGTTAGTGTTCGGGTTCGGGTTTGGGTTAGTGTTAGGGTTCGGGTTAGGGTTAGGGTTAGGGTTCGGTTAGGGTTAGGGTTAGGGTTCTGGTTAGGTTTAGAGTTCGGTTAAGGTTAGGGTTCGGGTTCGGGTTCGGGTTAGGGTTAGGGTTAGGGTTCGGGTTAGGGTTAGGGTTCGGGTTAGGGTTAGGGTTCGGGTTAGGGTTAGGGTTTGGGTACGGGTTCGGTTTAGGGTTAGGGTTCGGGTTCGGGTTAGGGTTAGGGTTAGGGTTAGGGTGAGGGTTCGGATTAGGGTTAGGTGTAGGGTTCGAGTTAGGGTTCAGGTTCGGGTTAGGTTTAAGGTTAGGGTTAGGGTTAGGGTTCGGGTTAGGGATAGGGTTAGGTTTAGGGTTAGGGTTAGTGTTCGGGTAAGGGTTCGGGATAGGGTTAGGGTTAGGGTTCGGGTTAGGTTTCGGGTTCGGTTAGGGTTCGGGTTAGGGTTAGTGTTAGGGTTAGGGTTAGGGTTAGGGTTCGCGTTAGGTTTAGGGTTAGGGTTAGGGTTCGGGTTAGGGTTAGGGTTAGGGTTCGGTTTAGGGTTCGGGTTAGGGTTAGGGTTAGTGTTAGGGTTCGGGTTAGGGTTAAGGTTAGGGTTAGGGTTAGGTTTAGGGTTCGAGTTAGGTTTCGGGTTAAGGTTCGGGTTAGGGTTAGGGTTAGGTTTAGGGATAGGGTTCGTGTTAGTTTTCAGGTTAAGGGTCGGGTTAGGGTTAGGGTTAGGGTTAGGGTTCGGGTTCGGGTTAGGGTTAGGTTTTGGTTTCGGTTTAGGGTTCGGGTTAGGGTTCGGGTTAGGGTTAGGTTTAGGGTTAGGGTTCGGGTTCGGGGTTAGGGTTAGGGTTAGGGTTAGGGTTCGCGTTAGGGTTCGGGTTAGGGTTAGGATTCGGGTAAGGGCTTAGGGTTCGGGTTCGGGTTAGGGTTACGGTTAGGGTTCTGGTTAGGGTTAGGGTTAGGGTTAGGGTTAGGGTTAGGGATAGGGTTAGGTTTCGGGTTAGGGTTAGGGTTAGGGTTAGGGTTAGGGTTCGGGTTAGGGTTAGGGTTCGGGTTAGGGTTAGGGTTAGGGTTCGGGTTAGGGTTAGGGTTCGGGTTAGGGTTAGGGTTAGTTTTCGGGTTAGGGTTAGCTGTTAGTGTTCAGGTTAGGGTTAGGGTTAGGGTTCTGGTTAGGGTTCGGGTTCTGGTTAGGGTTCGGGTTAGGTTTAGAGTTAGGGTTCGGGTTAGGGTTCGGGTTCGGGTTATGTTTCGGGTTCGGGTTAGGGTTAGGGTTAGGGTTAAGTTTCGGGTTCGGGTTATGTTTCGGGTTCGGGTTAGGGTTAGGGTTAGGGTTAGGTTTCGGGTTCGGGTTAGGTTTAGGGTTCGGGTTCGGGTTATGTTTCGGGTTCGGGTTAGGGTTAGGGTTAGGGTTAGGGTTAGGGTTAGGATTAGGTTTAGGGTTAGGGTTCGGGTTAGGGTTAGGGTTAGTGTTAGGGTTAGGGTTCGGTTTAGTGTTAGGTTTTAGGTTTAGGGTTCGGGTTAGGAATAGCGTTATGGTTTGGGTTCGGGTTCGGGGTAGGGTTAGGGTTCGGGTTCGGGTTAGGGTACGGGTTAGGGTTCGGGTTAGGGGTTAGGGTTCGGGTTAGGGGTAGTGTTAGGGTTCGGGT
>JAVLSZ010000041.1:1047500-1060000 GCA_032313775.1 Urocyon cinereoargenteus | reverse complement strand
TTAGGGTTCGGGTTAGGGGTAGTGTTAGGGTTCGGGTTAGGGTTAGGGTTAGGGTTAGGTTTAGGGTTAGGTTTAGGGTTCGGGTTAGGGTTTCGGTTAGGGTTAGGTTTAGGGTGGGTTAGGGTTAGGGTTAGGGTTCGGGTAAGGGTTCGGGTTAGGGTTAGGGTTAGGGTTCGGGTTAGGGTTCGGGTTCGGGTTAGGGTTCGGGTTCGGGTTCGGGTTAGGGTTAGGGTTCGGTTTCGGGTTCGGGTTAGGGTTAGGTTACGGGTTAGGGTTCGGGTTAGGGTTCGGGTTCGGGTTCGGGTTAGGGTTAGGGTTCGGGTTCGGGTTCGGGTTAGGGTTAGGTTTAGGGTTAGGGTTCGGGTTAGTGTTCGGGTTAGGGTTAGGGTTTGGTTTAGGGTTAGGGTTCGGGTTCGGGTTAGGGTTAGGGTTAGGGTTAGGGTTAGGGTTCGGGTTAGGGTTAGGGTTAGGGTTCGGGTTAGGGTTAGGTTTAGGGTTAGGGTTCGGGTTAGTGTTAGGTTTCGGGTTAGGGTTAGGGTTCGGGTTAGGGTTAGGTTTTGGGTTCGGGTTAGGGTTAGGGTTAGGGTTCGGGTTAGGGTTAGTGTTCGGGTCCGGGTTAGGGTTAGGGTTCGGGTTCGGGTTAGGGTTCGGGTTTGGGTTAGGGTTCGGGTTAGGTTTAGGGTTAGGGTTCGGGTTAGGGTTAGTGTTCGGGTTCGGGTTTGGCTTAGTGTTAGGGTTCGGGTTAGGGTTAGGGTTAGGGTTCGGTTAGGGTTAGGGTTAGGGTTCTGGTTAGGTTTAGAGTTCGGTTAGGGTTAGGGTTCGGGTTCGGGTTCGGGTTAGGGTTAGGGTTAGGGTTCGGGTTAGGGTTAGGGTTCGGGTTAGGGTTAGGGTTCGGGTTAGGGTTAGGGTTTGGGTACGGGTTCGGTTTAGGGTTAGGGTTCGGGTTCGGGTTAGGGTTAGGGTTAGGGTTAGGGTGAGGGTTCGGATTAGGGTTAGGTGTAGGGTTCGAGTTAGGGTTCAGGTTCGGGTTAGGTTTAAGGTTAGGGTTAGGGTTAGGGTTCGGGTTAGGGATAGGGTTAGGTTTAGGGTTAGGGTTAGTGTTCGGGTAAGGGTTCGGGATAGGGTTAGGGTTAGGGTTCGGGTTAGGGTTCGGGTTCGGTTAGGGTTCGGGTTAGGGTTAGTGTTAGGGTTAGGGTTAGGGTTAGGGTTCGCGTTAGGTTTAGGGTTAGGGTTAGGGTTCGGGTTAGGGTTAGGGTTAGGGTTCGGTTTAGGGTTCGTGTTAGGGTTAGGGTTAGTGTTAGGGTTCGGGTTAGGGTTAAGGTTAGGGTTAGGGTTAGGTTTAGGGTTCGAGTTAGGTTTCGGGTTAAGGTTGGGGTTAGGGTTAGGGTTAGGTTTAGGGATAGGGTTCGTGTTAGTTTTCAGGTTAAGGGTCGGGTTAGGGTTAGGGTTAGGGTTAGGGTTAGGGTTCGGGTTCGGGTTAGGGTTAGGTTTTGGTTTCGGTTTAGGGTTCGGGTTAGGGTTCGGGTTAGGGTTAGGGTTAGGGGTAGGGTTCGGGTTCGGGGTTAGGGTTAGGGTTAGGGTTCGCGTTAGGGTTCGGGTTAGGGTTAGGATTCGGGTAAGGGCTTAGGGTTCGGGTTCGGGTTAGGGTTACGGTTAGGGTTCTGGTTAGGGTTAGGGTTAGGGTTAGGGTTAGGGTTAGGGTTAGGGTTAGGGATAGGGTTAGGTTTCGGGTTAGGGTTAGGGTTAGGGTTAGGGTTAGGGTTAGGGTTAGGGTTCGGGTTAGGGTTAGGGTTCGGGTTAGGGTTAGGGTTAGGGTTCGGGTTAGGGTTAGGGTTCGGGTTAGGGTTAGGGTTAGGTTTCGGGTTAGGGTTAGCTGTTAGTGTTCAGGTTAGGGTTAGGGTTAGGGTTCTGGTTAGGGTTCGGGTTCTGGTTAGGGTTCGGCTTAGGTTTAGAGTTAGGGTTCGGGTTAGGGTTCGGGTACGGGTTATGTTTCGGGTTTGGGTTAGGGTTAGGGTTAGGGTTAGGTTTCGGGTTCGGGTTAGGGTTAGGGTTAGGGTTAGGGTTAGGATTAGGTTTAGGGTTAGGGTTCAGGTTAGGGTTAGGTTTAGGGTTAGGGTTAGGGTTCGGTTTAGGGTTAGGTTTTAGGTTTAGGGTTCGGGTTAGGAATAGCGTTATGGTTTGGGTTCGGGTTCGGGGTAGGGTTAGGGTTCGGGTTCGGGTTAGGGTACGGGTTAGGGTTCGGGTTAGGGGTTAGGGTTAGGTTTCGGTTTAGGGTTCAGGTTCGGGTTAGGGTTAGGGTTAGGGTTAGGGTTAGGGTTCGGTTTAGGGTTAGGTTTTAGGTTTAGGGTTTGGCTTAGGGTTAGCGTTAGGGTTCGGGTTACGGTTAGGGTTCGGGTTAGGGTTAGGGTTTGGGTTAGGGTTAGGGTTCGGGTTCTGGTTAGGGTTAGGGTTCGGGTTAGGGTTAGGGTTAGGTTTCGGTTTAGGGTTCAGGTTCGGGTTAGGGTTAGGTTTAGGGTTCGGGTTAGGGTTAGGGTTACGGTTAGGGTTCGGGTTAGGGTTTGGGTTAGGGTTAGGGTTAGGGTTCGGGTGAGGTTTAGGGTTAGGGTTAGGGTTAGGGTTAGGGTTAGGGGTTAGGGTTAGGGTTAGGGTTAGGGTTAGGTTTCGGGTTAGGTTTAGGGTTCGGGTTCGGGTAAGGGTTAGTATTCGGGTTCGGGTTTGGGTTAGTGTTAGGGTTCGGGTTAGGGTTAGTTTTAGGGTTCAGGTTAGGGTTAGGGTTAGGGTTCGGGTTAGGGTTAGGGTTCGGTTAGGGTTAGGGTTCGGGTTCGGGTTCGGGTTAGGGTTAGGGTTCGGGTTCGGGTTCGGGTTAGGGTTAGGGTTAGGGTTCTGGTTAGGGTTAGGGTTAGGGTTCGGGTTAGGATTAGGGTTCGGTTAGGGTTAGGGTTCGGGTTCGAGTTCGGGTTAGGGTTAGGGTTAGGGTTCGGGTTAGGGTTAGGGTTCGGGTTAGGGTTAGGGTTCGGGTTAGGGTTAGGGTTAGGGTTCGGGTTCGGGTTAGTGTTAGGGTTAGGGTTAGGGTTAGGGTTAGGGGTTAGGGTTAGGGTTAGGGTTAGGGTTAGGGTTAGGTTTCGGGTTAGGTTTAGGGTTCGGGTTCGGGTAAGGGTTGGGGTTCGGGTTAGGGTTAGCTGTTAGTGTTCAGGTTAGGGTTAGGGTTAGGGTTCTGGTTAGGGTTCGGGTTCTGGTTAGGGTTCGGGTTAGGGTTAGGGTTAGGGTTCGGGTTAGGGTTTGGGTTAGGGTTAGCGTTAGTGTTCGGGTTACGGTTAGGGTTCGGGTTAGGGTTAGGGTTCGGGTTAGGGTTAGGGTTCGGGTTCGGGTTAGGGTTAGGGTTCGGGTTAGGGTTAGGGTTAGGTTTCGGTTTAGGGTTCAGGTTCGGGTTAGGGTTAGGTTTAGGGTTCGGGTTAGGGTTAGGGTTAGGGTTAGGGTTCGGGTTAGTGTTTGGGTTAGGGTTAGGGTTAGGGTTTGGGTTAGGTTTAGGGTTAGGTTTAGGGTTAGGTTTCGGTTTAGGGTTAGGGTTAGGGTTAGGGTTAGGGTTCAGGTTAGGGGTAGGGTTAGTGTTCGAGTTACGGTTAGGGTTCGGGGTAGGGTTAGGTGTTAGGGTTAGGGTTAGGGTTAGTGTTAGTGTTCGGGTTAGGGTTAGGGTTAGGGTTAGGGTTCGGGTAAGGGTTAGGGTTAGGGTTAGGGTTAGGTTTCGGTTTAGGGTTAGGGTTAGGGTTAGGGTTAGGGATCGTTTTAGGTTTAGGGTTAGGGTTAGGGTTAGGGTTCGGTTTAGGGTTAGGTTTTAGGGTTAGGGTTAGGGTTAGTGTTAGGTTTAGGGGTTAGGGTTAGGGTTAGGGTTAGGGTTAGGGTTCGGGTTAGGGTTAAGTTTAGGGTTAGGGTTAGGTTTCGGTTTAGTGTTAGGGTTAGTGTTAGGGTTAGGGATCGGGTTAGGGTTAGGGTTAGGGTTAGGGTTCAGGTTAGGGTTAGGGTTCGGGTTAGGGTTAGGGTTAGGGTTAGGGTTCGGGTTAGCGTTAGGGTTCGGGTTAGGGTTAGGGTTCGGTTTAGGGTTAGGTTTAGGGTTCAGGTTTGGTTTAGAGTTAGGGTTAGGGTTAGGGTTAGGTTTCGGGTTAGGGTTAGGGTTAGGGTTCGGGTTAGGGTTCGGGTTCGGGTTAGGGTTAGGTGTCGGGTTAGGGTTCGGGTTAGGGTTCGGGTTCGGGTTCGGGTTAGGGTTAGGGTTCGGGTTCGGGTTCGGGTTAGGGTTAGGTTTAGGGTTAGGGTTCGGGTTAGGTTTCGGGTTAGGGTTAGGGTTTGGTTTAGGGTTAGGGTTCGGGTTCGGGTTAGGGTTAGGGTTAGGGTTAGGGTTAGGGTTCGGGTTAGGGTTAGGGTTAGGGTTCGGGTTAGGGTTAGGTTTAGGGTTAGGGTTCGGGTTAGCGTTAGGGT
The DNA here is from genome assembly GCA_032313775.1 of Urocyon cinereoargenteus. NCBI lineage: Eukaryota > Metazoa > Chordata > Mammalia > Carnivora > Canidae > Urocyon > Urocyon cinereoargenteus. The sequence goes on along the minus strand of JAVLSZ010000041.1, from coordinate 1,055,530 downwards.
TCGGGTTAGGGTTAGGGTTCGGGTTAGGGTTAGGTTTTGGGTTCGGGTTAGGGTTAGGGTTAGGGTTCGGGTTAGGGTTAGTGTTCGGGTCCGGGTTAGGGTTAGGGTTCGGGTTCGGGTTAGGGTTCGGGTTTGGGTTAGGGTTCGGGTTAGGTTTAGGGTTAGGGTTCGGGTTAGGGTTAGTGTTCGGGTTCGGGTTTGGGTTAGTGTTAGGGTTCGGTTTAGGGTTAGGTTTAGGGTTCGGTTAGGGTTAGGGTTAGGGTTCTGGTTAGGTTTAGAGTTCGGTTAGGGTTAGGGTTCGGGTTCGGGTTCGGGTTAGGGTTAGGGTTAGGGTTCGGGTTAGGGTTAGGGTTCGGGTTAGGGTTAGGGTTCGGGTTAGGGTTAGGGTTTGGGTACGGGTTCGGTTTAGGGTTAGGGTTCGGGTTTGGGTTAGGGTTAGGGTTAGGGTTAGGGTGAGGGTTCGGATTAGGGTTAGGTGTAGGGTTCGAGTTAGGGTTCAGGTTCGGGTTAGGTTTAAGGTTAGGGTTAGGGTTAGGGTTCGGGTTAGGGATAGGGTTAGGTTTAGGGTTAGGGTTAGTGTTCGGGTAAGGGTACGGGATAGGGTTAGGGTTAGGGTTCGGGTTAGGGTTCGGGTTCGGTTAGGGTTCGGGTTAGGGTTAGTGTTAGGGTTAGGGTTAGGGTTAGGGTTAAGGTTAGGGTTAGGGTTAGGTTTAGGGTTCGAGTTAGGTTTCGGGTTAAGGTTCGGGTTAGGGTTAGGGTTAGGTTTAGGGATAGGGTTCGTGTTAGTTTTCAGGTTAAGGGTCGGGTTAGGGTTAGGGTTAGGGTTAGGGTTAGGGTTCGGGTTCGGGTTAGGGTTAGGTTTTGGTTTCGGTTTAGGGTTCGGGTTAGGGTTCGGGTTAGGTTAGGGTTAGGGTTAGGGTTCGGGTTCGGGGTTAGGGTTAGGGTTAGGGTTCGCGTTAGGGTTCGGGTTAGGTTTAGGATTCGGGTAAGGGCTTAGGTTTCGGGTTCGGGTTAGGGTTACGGTTAGGGTTCTGGTTAGGGTTAGGGTTAGGGTTAGGGTTAGGGTTAGGGTTAGGGATAGGGTTAGGTTTCGGGTTAGGGTTAGGGTTAGGGTTAGGGTTAGGGTTCGGGTTAGGGTTAGGGTTCGGGTTAGGGTTAGGGTTAGGGTTCGGGTTAGGGTTAGGGTTCGGGTTAGGGTTAGGGTTAGGGTTCTGGTTAGGGTTCGGGTTCTGGTTAGGGGTCGGGTTAGGTTTAGAGTTAGGGTTCGTGTTAGGGTTCGGGTTCGGGTTATGTTTCGGGTTCGGGTTAGGGTTAGGGTTAGGGTTAGGTTTCGGGTTCGGGTTAGGGTTAGGGTTAGGGTTAGGGTTAGGATTAGGTTTAGGGTTAGGGTTCGGGTTAGGGTTAGGGTTAGGGTTAGGGTTAGGGTTCGGTTTAGGGTTAGGTTTTAGGTTTAGGGTTCGGGTTAGGAATAGCGTTATGGTTTGGGTTCGGGTTCGGGGTAGGGTTAGGGTTCGGTTTCGGGTTAGGGTACGGGTTAGGGTTCGGGTTAGGGGTTAGGGTTCGGGTTAGGGGTAGTGTTAGGGTTCGGGTTAGGGTTAGGGTTAGGGTTAGGTTTAGGGTTAGGTTTAGGTTTCGGGTTAGGGTTTCGGTTAGGGTTAGGTTTAGGGTGGGTTAGGGTTAGGGTTAGGGTTCGAGTAAGGGTTCGGGTTAGGGTTAGGGTTAGGGTTCGGGTTAGGGTTCGGGTTCGGGTTCGGGTTAGGGTTAGGGTTCGGGTTCGGGTTCGGGTTAGGGTTAGGTTTCGGGTTAGGGTTCGGGTTAGGGTTCGGGTTCGGGTTCGGGTTAGGGTTAGGGTTCGGGTTCGGGTTCGGGTTAGGGTTAGGTTTAGGGTTAGGGTTCCGGTTAGGGTTCGGGTTAGGGTTAGGGTTTGGTTTAGGGTTAGGGTTCGGGTTCGGGTTAGGGTTAGGGTTAGGGTTAGGGTTCGGGTTCGGGTTAGGGTTAGGGTTAGGGTTCGGGTTAGGGTTAGGTTTACGGTTAGGGTTCGGGTTAGCGTTAGGGTTCGGGTTAGGGTTAGGGTTCGGGTTAGGGTTAGGTTTTGGGTTCGGGTTAGGGTTAGGGTTAGGGTTCGGGTTAGGGTTAGTGTTCGGGTCCGGGTTAGGGTTAGGGTTCGGGTTCGGGTTAGGGTTCGGGTTTGGGTTAGGGTTCGGGTTAGGTTTAGGGTTAGGGTTCGGGTTAGGGTTAGTGTTCGGGTTCGGGTTTGGGTTAGTGTTAGGGTTCGGTTTAGGGTTAGGGTTAGGGTTCGGTTAGGGTTAGGGTTAGGGTTCTGGTTAGGTTTAGAGTTCGGTTAGGGTTAGGGTTCGGGTTCGGGTTCGAGTTAGGGTTAGGGTTAGGGTTCGGGTTAGGGTTAGGGTTCGGGTTAGGGTTAGGGTTCGGGTTAGGGTTAGGGTTTGGGTACGGGTTCGGTTTAGGGTTAGGGTTCGGGTTTGGGTTAGGGTTAGGGTTAGGGTTAGGGTGAGGGTTCGGATTAGGGTTAGGTGTAGGGTTCGAGTTAGGGTTCAGGTTCGGGTTAGGTTTAAGGTTAGGGTTAGGGTTAGGGTTCGGGTTAGGGATAGGGTTAGGTTTAGGGTTAGGGTTAGTGTTCGGGTAAGGGTTCGGGATAGGGTTAGGGTTAGGGTTCGGGTTAGGGTTCGGGTTCGGTTAGGGTTCGGGTTAGGGTTAGTGTTAGGGTTAGGGTTAGGGTTAGGGTTAAGGTTAGGGTTAGGGTTAGGTTTAGGGTTCGAGTTAGGTTTCGGGTTAAGGTTCGGGTTAGGGTTAGGGTTAGGTTTAGGGATAGGGTTCGTGTTAGTTTTCAGGTTAAGGGTCGGGTTAGGGTTAGGGTTAGGGTTAGGGTTAGGGTTCGGGTTCGGGTTAGGGTTAGGTTTTGGTTTCGGTTTAGGGTTCGGGTTAGGGTTCGGGTTAGGGTTAGGGTTAGGGTTAGGGTTCGGGTTCGGGGTTAGGGTTAGGGTTAGGGTTCGCGTTAGGGTTCGGGTTAGGTTTAGGATTCGGGTAAGGGCTTAGGTTTCGGGTTCGGGTTAGGGTTACGGTTAGGGTTCTGGTTAGGGTTAGGGTTAGGGTTAGGGTTAGGGTTAGGGTTAGGGATAGGGTTAGGTTTCGGGTTAGGGTTAGGGTTAGGGTTAGGGTTAGGGTTCGGGTTAGGGTTAGGGTTCGGGTTAGGGTTAGGGTTAGGGTTCGGGTTAGGGTTAGGGTTCGGGTTAGGGTTAGGGTTAGGTTTTGGGTTAGGGTTAGCTGTTAGTGTTCAGGTTAGGGTTAGGGTTAGGGTTCTGGTTAGGGTTCGGGTTCTGGTTAGGGTTCGGGTTAGGTTTAGAGTTAGGGTTCGGGTTAGGGTTCGGGTTCGGGTTATGTTTCGGGTTCGGGTTAGGGTTAGGGTTAAGGTTAGGTTTCGGGTTCGGGTTAGGGTTAGGGTTAGGGTTAGGGTTAGGATTAGGTTTAGGGTTAGGGTTCGGGTTAGGGTTAGGGTTAGGGTTAGGGTTAGGGTTCGGTTTAGGGTTAGGTTTTAGGTTTAGGGTTCGGGTTAGGAATAGCGTTATGGTTTGGGTTCGGGTTCGGGGTAGGGTTAGGGTTCGGGTTCGGGTTAGGGTACGGGTTAGGGTTCGGGTTAGGGGTTAGGGTTCGGGTTAGGTGTAGTGTTAGGGTTCGGGTTAGGGTTAGGGTTAGGGTTAGGTTTAGGGTTAGGTTTAGGTTTCGGGTTAGGGTTTCGGTTAGGGTTAGGTTTAGGGTGGGTTAGGGTTAGGGTTTGGGTTCGAGTAAGGGTTCGGGTTAGGGTTAGGGTTAGGGTTCGGGTTAGGGTTCGGGTTCGGGTTAGGGTTCGGGTTCGGGTTCGGGTTAGGGTTAGGGTTCGGGTTCGGGTTCGGGTTAGGGTTAGGTTTCGGGTTAGGGTTCGGGTTAGGGTTCGGGTTCGGGTTCGGGTTAGGGTTAGGGTTCGGGTTCGGGTTCGGGTTAGGGTTAGGTTTAGGGTTAGGGTTCCGGTTAGGGTTCGGGTTAGGGTTAGGGTTTGGTTTAGGGTTAGGGTTCGGGTTCGGGTTAGGGTTAGGGTTAGGGTTAGGGTTCGGGTTCGGGTTAGGGTTAGGGTTAGGGTTCGGGTTAGGGTTAGGTTTACGGTTAGGGTTCGGGTTAGCGTTAGGGTTCGGGTTAGGGTTAGGGTTCGGGTTAGGGTTAGGTTTTGGGTTCGGGTTAGGGTTAGGGTTAGGGTTCGGGTTAGGGTTAGTGTTCGGGTCCGGGTTAGGGTTAGGGTTCGGGTTCGGGTTAGGGTTCGGGTTTGGGTTAGGGTTCGGGTTAGGTTTAGGGTTAGGGTTCGGGTTAGGGTTAGTGTTCGGGTTCGGGTTTGGGTTAGTGTTAGGGTTCGGGTTAGGGTTAGGGTTAGGTTTCGGTTAGGGTTAGGGTTAGGGTTCTGGTTAGGTTTAGGGTTCGGTTAGGGTTAGGGTTCGGGTTCGGGTTCGGGTTAGGGTTAGGGTTCGGGTTAGGGTTAGGGTTCGGGTTAGGGTTAGGGTTCGGGTTAGGGTTAGGGTTTGGGTACGGGTTCGGTTTAGGGTTAGGGTTCGGGTTCGGGTTAGGGTTAGGGTTAGGGTTAGGGTGAGGGTTCGGATTAGGGTTAGGTGTAGGGTTCGAGTTAGGGTTCAGGTTCGGGTTAGGTTTAAGGTTAGGGTTAGGGTTAGGGTTCGGGTTAGGGATAGGGTTAGGTTTAGGGTTAGGGTTAGTGTTCGGGTAAGGGTTCGGGATAGGGTTAGGGTTAGGGTTCGGGTTAGGGTTCGGGTTAGGGTTAGGGTTCGGGTTAGGGTTAGTGTTAGGGTTAGGGTTAGGGTTAGGGTTCGCGTTAGGTTTAGGGTTAGGGTTAGGGTTCGGGTTAGGGTTAGGGTTAGGGTTCGGTTTAGGGTTCGGGTTAGGGTTAGGGTTAGTGTTAGGGTTCGGGTTAGGGTTAAGGTTAGGGTTAGGGTTAGGTTTAGGGTTCGAGTTAGGTTTCGGGTTAAGGTTCGGGTTAGGGTTAGGGTTAGGTTTAGGGATAGGGTTCGTGTTAGTTTTCAGGTTAAGGGTCGGGTTAGGGTTAGGGTTAGGGTTAGGGTTCGGGTTCGGGTTAGGGTTAGGTTTTGGTTTCGGTTTAGGGTTCGGGTTAGGGTTCGGGTTAGGGTTAGGGTTAGGGTTAGGGTTCGTTTTCGGGGTTATGGTTAGGGTTAGGGTTCGCGTTAGGGTTCGGGTTAGGGTTAGGATTCGGGTAAGGGCTTAGGGTTCGGGTTCGGGTTAGGGTTACGGTTAGGGTTCTGGTTAGGGTTAGGGTTAGGGTTAGGGTTAGGGTTAGGGATAGGGTTAGGTTTCGGGTTAGGGTTAGGGTTAGGGTTAGGGTTAGGGTTAGGGTTCGGGTTAGGGTTAGGGTTCGGGTTAGGGTTAGGGTTAGGGTTCGGGTTAGGGTTAGGGTTCGGGTTAGGGTTAGGGTTAGGTTTCGGGTTAGGGTTAGCTGTTAGTGTTCAGGTTAGGGTTAGGGTAAGGGTTCTGGTTAGGGTTCGGGTTCTGGTTAGGGTTCGGGTTAGGTTTAGAGTTAGGGTTCGTGTTAGGGTTCGGGTTCGGGTTATGTTTCAGGTTCGGGTTAGGGTTAGCGATAGGGTTCGGGTTAGGGTTCGGGTTAGGGTTAGGGTTAGGGTTAGGGTTAGGATTAGGATTAGGTTTAGGGTTAGGGTTCGGGTTAGGGTTAGGGTTAGGGTTAGGGTTAGGGTTCGGTTTAGGGTTAGGTTTTAGGTTTAGGGTTTGGGTTAGGGTTAGCGTTAGTGTTCGGGTTACGGTTAGGGTTCGGGTTAGGGTTAGGGTTCGGGTTAGGGTTAGGGTTCGGGTTCCGGTTAGGGTTAGGTTTCGGGTTAGGTTTCGGGTTAGGTTTCAGTTTAGGGTTCAGGTTCGGGTTAGGGTTAGTTTTAGGGTTCGGGTTAGGGTTAGGGTTACGGTTAGGGTTCGGGTTAGGGTTTGGGTTAGGGTTAGGGTTAGGGTTCGGGTGAGGTTTAGGGTTAGGGTTAGGGTTAGGGTTAGGGTTAGGGGTTAGGGTTAGGGTTAGGGTTAGGGTTAGGTTTCGGGTTAGGTTTAGGGTTCGGGTTCGGGTAAGGGTTAGTGTTCGGGTTCGGGTTTGGGTTAGTGTTAGGGTTCGGGTTAGGGTTAGGTTTAGGGTTCAGGTTAGGGTCAGGGTTAGGGTTCGGGTTAGGGTTAGGGTTCGGTTAGGGTTAGGGTTCGGGTTCGGGTTCGGGTTAGGGTTAGGGTTCGGGTTCGGGTTAGGGTTAGGGATAGGGTTAGGGTTCTGGTTAGGGTTAGGGTTAGGGATCGGGTTAGGGTTAGGGTTCGGTTAGGGTTAGGGTTCGGGTTCGGGTTCGGGTTAGGGTTAGGGTTAGGGTTCGGGTTAGGGTTAGGGTTCGGGTTAGGGTTAGGGTTCGGGTTAGGGTTAGGGTTAGGGTTCGGGTTCGGGTTAGTGTTAGGGTTAGGGTTAGGGTTAGGGTTAGGGGTTAGGGTTAGGGTTAGGGTTAGGGTTAGGTTTCGGGTTAGGTTTAGGGTTCGGGTTCGGGTAAGGTTTGGGGTTCGGGTTAGGGTTAGCTGTTAGTGTTCAGGTTAGGGTTAGGGTTAGGGTTCTGGTTAGGGTTCGGGTTCTGGTTAGGGTTCGGTTTAGGGTTAGGGTTAGGGTTCGGGTTAGGGTTTGGGTTAGTGTTAGCGTTAGGGTTCGGGTTACGGTTAGGGTTCGGGTTAGGGTTAGGGTTCGGGTTAGGGTTAGGGTTCGGGTTCGGGTTAGGGTTAGGGTTCGGGTTAGGGTTAGGGTTAGGTTTCGGTTTAGGGTTCAGGTTCGGGTTAGGGTTAGGTTTAGAGTTCGGGTTAGGGTTAGGGTTAGGGTTAGGGTTCGCGTTAGTGTTTGGGTTAGGGTTAGGGTTAGGTTTTGGGTTAGGTTTAGGGTTAGGTTTAGGGTTAGGTTTCGGTTTAGGGTTAGGGTTAGCGTTAGGGTTAGGGTTCAGGTTAGGGGTAGGGTTAGTGTTCGAGTTACGGTTAGGGTTCGGGGTAGGGTTAGGTGTTAGGGTTAGGGTTAGGGTTAGGGTTAGTGTTCGGGTTAGGGTTAGGGTTAGGGTTAGGGTTCGGGTAAGGGTTAGGGTTAGGGTTAGGGTTCGGGTTAGGGTTAAGGTTTGGTTTGGGTTCGGGTTCGGGGTAGGGTTAGGGTTCGTCTTTGGGTTAGGGTTCGAGTTCGCGTTCGGGTTAGGGGTTAGGGTAAGGGTTAGGGTTCGGGTTAGGGTTAGGGCTAGGTTTCGTGTTAAGGTTCCCGTTAGGGTTAGGGTTAGGGTTCGGGTTAGGATTCGTGTTAGGGTTCGTGTTAGGGTTCGGGTTAGGGTTCAGGTTAGGATTAGGGTTCGGGTTAGGTTTAGAGTTAGGGTTCGGGTTAGGGTTCGGGTTCGGGTTATGTTTCGGGTTCAGGTTAGGGTTAGGGTTAGGGTTCGGGTTAGGGTTCGGGTTAGGGTTAGGTTTAGGGTTAGGGTTAGGATTAGGTTTAGGGTTAGGGTTCGGGTTAGGGTTAGGGTTAGGCTTAGGGTTAGGGTTTGGTTTAGGGTTAGATTTTAGGGTTAGGGTTAATGTTAGGGTTAGGGTTAGGGGTTAGGGTTAGGGTTAGGGTTAGGGTTAGGGTTCGGGTAAGGGTTAGGTTTAGGGTTAGGGTTAGGTTTCGGTTTAGGGTTATGGTTAGGGTTAGGGTTAGGGATCGTTTTAGGGTTAGGGTTAGGGTTAGGGTTAGGGTTCGGTTTAGGGTTAGGGTTAGGGTTAGGGTTAGGGTTAGGGTTAGGTTTAGGGGTTAGGGTTAGGGTTAGGGTTAGGGTTAGGGTTCGGGTTAGGGTTAAGTTTAGGGTTAGGGTTAGGTTTCGGTTTAGTGTTAGGGTTAGTGTTAGGGTTAGGGATCGGGTTAGGGTTAGGGTTAGGGTTAGGGTTCAGGTTAGGGTTAGGGTTCGGGTTAGGGTTAGGGTTAGGGTTAGGGTTCG
>JAVLSZ010000041.1:1035000-1042500 GCA_032313775.1 Urocyon cinereoargenteus | reverse complement strand
ACGGTTAGGGTTAGGGTTAGGATTAGGGTTAGTGTTCGGGTTCGGGTTAGTGTTAGAGTTAGGGTTCGGGTTAGGAATAGCGTTATGGTTTGGGTTCGGGTTCGGGGTAGGGTTAGGGTTCGGGTTCGGGTTAGGGTACGTGTTTGGGTTCGGGTTAGGGGTTAGGGTTCGGGTTAGGGGTAGTGTTAGGGTTCGGGTTAGGGTTAGGGTTAGGGTTAGGTTTAGGGTTAGGGTTAGGGTTCGGGTTAGGGTTTCGGTTAGGGTTAGGTTTAGGGTGGGTTAGGGTTAGGGTTAGGGTTTGGGTAAGGGTTCGGGTTAGGGTTAGGGTTAGGGTTCGGGTTAGGGTTCGGGTTAGGGTTCGGGTTCGGGTTCGGGTTAGGGTTAAGGTTCGGGTTCGGGTTCGGGTTAGGGTTAGGTTTCGGGTTAGGGTTCGGTTTACGGTTCGGGTTCGGGTTAGGGTTAGGGTTCGGGTTCGGGTTCGGGTTAGGGTTAGGTTTAGGGTTAGGGTTCGGGTTAGGGTTCGGGTTAGGGTTAGGGTTTGGTTTAGGGTTAGGGTTCGGGTTCGGGTTAGGGTTAGTGTTCGGTTAGGGTTCGGGTTAGGTTTAGGGTTAGGATTCAGGTTAGGTTTAGGTTTCGGTTTAGGGTTAGGGTTAGGTTTAGGGTTCGGGTTAGGGTTAGGGTTCGGTTTAGGTTTGGGTTCGGGTTAGGTTTCGGGTTAGGGTTCTGGTTCGGGTTAGGGTTAGGTTTCGGGTTAGGGTTAGGGTTTGGGTTAGGGTTCGGGTTCGGGTTAGGGTTCGGGTTCGGTTTAGGGTTAGGGTTAGGGTTAGGGTTAGGAATAGGTTTATGGTTGGGGTTCGGGTTCGGGGTAGGGTCAGGGTTCGGATTCGGGGTAGGGTACGGGTTCGGGTTCGGGTTAGGGTTTAGGGTTCGGGTTAGGGTTAGGGTTAGGTTTCGGGTTAGGGTTAGAGTTCGGGTTAGGGTTAGGGTTAGGGTTCGGGTTAGGGTTAGGGTTAGGGTTCGGGTTCGGGTTAGGGTTCGGGTTAGGTTTCGTGTACGGGTTAGGGTTCGGGTTCGGTTTAGGGTTAGGGTTCGGGTTCGGGTTAGGGTTAGGGTTTGGGTTAGGGTTAGGTTTCGTGTTAGGTTTAGGGTTAGGGTTAGGGTTAGGGTTCGGGTTAGGTTTAGGGTTAGGGTTAGTGTTAGGGTTCGGGTTAGGTTTAGGGTTAGGGTTAGGGTTAGGGTTAGGGTTCGGGTTACGGTTAGGGTTAGGGTTAGGTTTAGGGTTAGGTTTCGTGTTAGGGTTAGTGTTATGGTTTGGGTTCGGTTTCGGGGTAGGTTAGGGTATGGGTTCGGGTTCGGGTTCGGGTTCGGGTTAGAGTTTAGGGTTCGGGTTATGGTTAGTGTTAGGGTTCGGGTTAGGGTTAGGGTTAGGGCTCGGGTTACGGTTAGGGTTAGGGTTCGGGTTAGGGTTAGGGTTCGGGTTAGGGTACGGGTACGGGTTAGGGTTAGGGTTCGGGTTAGGGTTAGGGTTCGGGTTAGGGTTAGGGTTAGGGTTAGTGTTCGGGTTACGGTTAGGGTTAGGGTTCGAGTTAGGGTAGGGTTCGGGTAAGGGTTAGGGGTTAGGGTTCGGGTTAGGGTTAGGGTTAGGGTTAGGGTTCGGTTTAGGGTTAGGGTTAGGGTTAGGGTTCGGGTTAGGGTTAGGATTAGGGTTAGGGTTAGGGTTCGGGTTAGGGTTAGGGTTATGGTTTGGGTTCGGGTTCGGGGTAGGGTTAGGGTTCGGGTTCGGGTTAGGGTTGGGGTTCGGGTTTGCGTTAGGGGTTAGGGTTCGGGTTAGGGTTAGGGTTAGGGTTCGGGATATGGTTAGGGTTAGGGTTAGGGTTCGGGTTAGGGTTTGGGGTTAGGGTTAGTGTTAGGTTTAGGGTTAGGGTTCGGGTTAGGGTTAGGGTTAGGATTCGGGTTAGGGTTCGGTTTAGGGTTCGTGTTAGGGTTCGGGTTATGGTTCGGGTTAGGGTTCGGTTTGGGTTCGGGTTAGGGTTAGGGTTCGGGTTAGGGTTCGGGTTCGGGTTAGGGTTCGTGTTAGGGTTAGGGTAAGATTTAGGGTTAGGATTCAGATTAGGGTTAGGTTTAGTGTTAGGGTTAGGTTTAGGGTTAGGGTTAGGGTTAGGGTTCTGTTTAGGGTTAGGGTTAGGTTTTGGGTTAGGGTTAGGGTTAGGGTTAAGTTTAGGGTTCGGGTTAGGGTTAGGGTTAAGGTTCGGGTTAGGGTTCGGGTTAGGGTTAGGGTTAGTGTTAGGGTTCGGGTTAGGGTTAGGTTTCGGGTTCGGGTTAGGGTTAGGGTTAGGGTTAGGGTACGGGTTAGGTTTAGGGTAAGGGTTAGGGTTAGGGTACGGGTTAGGTTTAGGGTACGGGTTAGGGTTAGGGTACGGGTTAGTGTTAGGGTTAGGGTTAGGCTTAGGTTTAAGGTACGGGTTCGGGTACTGGTTAGGTTTAGGGTACGGGTTAGGGTTAGGGTTAGGGTTAGGGTTAGGGTTCGGGTTAGGGTTAGGGTTCGGGTTAGGGTTAGGGTTAGGGTTCGGGTTAGGGTTAGGGTTAGGGTTCGGGTTAGGGTTATGGTTAGGGTTAGGGTTCGGGTTCGGGTTAGGGTTCGGTTTAGGGTTCGGGTTCGGGTTAGTGTTCGGGTTCGGTTTAGGGTTAGGGTTAGGGTTAGGGTTCGGGTTAGGGTTATGGTTAGGGTTAGGGTTCGGGTTCGGGTTAGGGTTCGGGTTAGGTTTAGGGTTAGATTTGGAATAGGGTTATGGTTTGGGTTCGGGTTCGGGGTAGGGTTAGGGTTCGGGTTCGGGTTACTCTACGGGTTCGGGGTCGGGTTAGGGGTTAGGGTTCGGGTTAGGGTTAGGGTTAGGTTTCGGGTTAGGGTTAGGGTTCGGGTTCGGGTTAGGGTTAGGGTAAGGGTTCGGGTTAGGGTTAGGGTTAGGGTTCGGGTTCGGGTTAGGGTTCGGGTTAGGTTTCGGGTTCGGGTTAGGGTTCGGGTTCGGTTTAGGGTTAGGGTTAGGGTTAGGGTTCGGGTTAGGGTTCGGGTTAGGGTTAGGGTTAGGGTTAGGGTTAGGGTTAGGGTTAGGGTTAGGTTTAGGGTTAGGGTTCGGGTTAGGGTTAGGGTTCGGGTTACGGTTAGGGTTCGGGATAGGGTTAGGGTTAGGGTTAGGGTTGGGGTTAGGGTTAGGTTTAGGGTTAGGGTTAGGTTTCGTGTTAGGGTTAGGGTTAGGGTTAGGGTTAGGGTTAGTGTTAGGTTTAGGGTTAGGGTTCGGGTTAGGGTTAGGGTTAGGGTTAGGGTTAGGGTTAGGGTTCGGGTTAGGGTTAGGTTTTAGAGTTAGGGTTAGTGTTAGGGTTAGGGTTAGGGGTTAGGGTTAGGGTTAGGGTTAGGGTTCGGGTTAAGGTTTGGGTTAGGGTTAGGGTTAGGGTTCGGGTTAGGGTTAGGGTTCGTGTTAGGGTTAGGGTTAGGGTTCGGGTTATGGTTCGGTTTAGGGTTAGGTTTAGGGTTCGGGTTAGGGTTCGGGTTAGGGTTGGTTTCGGGTTAGGGTTAGGGTTAGGGTTCGGGTTAGGGTTCGGGTTAGGGTTAGGGTTCGGGTTCAGTTTAGGGTTAAGGTTAGGGTTCGGGTTAGGGTTAGGGTTATGGTTCGGGTTAGGGTTAGGGTTTGGGTTAGGGTTAGGGTTAGGTTTCGTGTTAGGTTTAGGGTTAGGGTTAGGGTTAGGGTTCGGTTTAGGTTTAGGTTTAGGGTTAGGGTTAGGGTTCGGGTTAGGTTTAGGGTTAGGTTTCGGGTTAGGGTTAGGGTTCGGGTTCGGGTTAGGGTTAGGGTATGGGTTCGGGTTCGGGTTCGGGTTCGGGTTCGGGTTAGAGGTTAGAGTTCGGGTTATGGTTAGGGTTAGGTTTCGGGTTAGGGTTAGGGTTAGGGTTCGGGTTACGGTTAGGGTTAGGGTTCGGGTTAGGGTTAGGGTTCGGGTTAGGGTACGGGTTAGGGTTAGGGTTAGGGTTCGGGTTAGGGTTAGGGTTCGGGTTAGGGTTAGGGTTAGGGTTAGTGTTCGGGTTACGGTTAGGGTTAGGGTTCGAGTTAGGGTTAGGGTTCGGGTAAGGGTTAGGGGTTAGGGTTCGGGTTAGGGTTAGGGTTAGGGTTCGGTTTAGGGTTAGGGTTAGGGTTAGGGTTAGGGTTCGGGTTAGGGTTAGGATTAGGGTTAGGGTTAGGGTTCGAGTTAGGGTTAGGGTTATGGTTTGGGTTCGGGTTCGGGGTAGGGTTAGGGTTCGGGTTCGGGTTAGGGTTGGGGTTCGGGTTCGCGTTAGGGGTTAGGGTTCGGGTTAGGGTTAGGGTTAGGGTTCGGGATATGGTTAGGGTTAGGGTTAGGGTTCGGGTTAGGGTTTGGGGTTAGGGTTAGTGTTAGGTTTAGGGTTAGGGTTCGGGTTCGGGTTCGGTTTAGGGTTCGTGTTAGGGTTCTGGTTAGGGTTCGGGTTAGGGTTCGGTTTGAGTTCGGGTTAGGGTTAGGGTTCGGGTTAGGTTTAGGTTTAGGGTTCGGGTTAGGGTTCGGGTTCGGGTTAGGGTTCGGGATCGGGTTAGGGTTAGGGTTCGGTTTAGGGTTCGGGTTAGGGTTAGGGTTAGATTTAGGGTTAGGGTTCGGATTAGGGTTAGGTTTAGTGTTAGGGTTAGGGTTAGGGTTAGGGTTAGGGTTAGGGTTAGGGTTCGGGTTAGGGTTCGGGTTAGGGTTAGGGATTGGGTTAGGGTTAGGGTTAGGGTTAGGGTTAGGGTTAAGGTTAGGGTTCGGGTTAGGGTTCGGGTTAGGGTTCGGGTTAGGGTTAGGGGTAGGGTTCGGGTTAGGGTTAGGTTTAGGGTTAGAGTTAGGGTTAGGGTTAGGGTTCGGGTTCGGGTTAGGGTTAGGGTTAGGGTTAGGGTTCGGGTTAGGGTTAGGTTTAGGGTTCGGGTTCGTGTTCGGGTTCGGGTTCGGGTTAGGGTTCGGGTTCGGGTAAGGTTTAGGGGTTAGTGTTCAGGTTAGGGTTAGGGTTAGGGTTCGGGTTAGGGTTCGGGTTAGGGTTAGGGTTAGGGTTCGGATTAGGGTTAGGGTTAGGGTTAGGGTTAGGGTTAGGGTTCGGGTTCGGGTTAGGGGTTAGGGTTAGGGTTAGGTTTAGGGTTAGGGTTAGGGTTCGGGCTAGGGTTAGGGTTAGGGTTAGGGTTCAGGTTACGTTAAGGGTTAGGGTTAGGGTTCGCGTTAGGGTAGGTGTTATGGTTTGGGTTCGGGTTCGGGGTAGGGTTAGGGTCGGGTTCGGGTTAGGGTTCGGGTTCAGGTTCGGGTTAAAGGTTAGGGTTCGTGTTATGGTTAGGGTTAGGGTTCTGTTAGGGTTCGGGTTCGGGTTCGGGTTCGGGTTAGGGTTCGGGTTCGGGTAAGTGTTAGGGGTTAGTGTTCAGGTTAGGGTTAGGGTTAGGGTTCGGGTTAGGGTTCGGGTTCGGGTTAGGGTTAGGGTTCGGGTTAGGGTTAGGGTTAGGGTTAGGGTTAGGGTTCGGGGTTAGGGTTAGGGTTAGGGTTCGGTTTAGGGTTCGGGTTAGTGTTAGGATTCGGGTAAGGGCCTAGGTTTCGGGTTCGGGTTAGGGTTAGGGTTAGGGTTCTGGTTAGGGTTAGGGTTAGGGTTTGGGTTAGGTTTAGGGTTCGGGTTAGGGTTAGGGTTAGGTTTCAGTTTAGGGTTCGGGTTAGGGTTACGGTTAGTGTTAGGGTTAGGGTTCGGGTTAGGGTTAGGTTTCGGGTTCGGGTTAGGGTTAGGGTTAGGGTTAGGGTTCGGGTTTGGGTTAGGGTTCGGGTTACGGTTAGGGTTAGGGTTCGGGTTAGGGTTAGGGTTAGGGCTCGGGTTACGGTTAGGGTTAGGGTTCGGGTTAGGGTTAGGGTTCGGGTTAGGGTACGGGTACGGGTTAGGGTTAGGGTTCGGGTTAGGGTTAGGGTTCGTGTTAGGGTTAGGGTTAGGGTTAGTGTTCGGGTTACGGTTAGGGTTAGGGTTCGAGTTAGGCTAGGGTTCGGGTAAGGGTTAGGGGTTAGGGTTCGGGTTAGGGTTAGGGTTAGGGTTAGGGTTCGGTTTAGGGTTAGGGTTAGGGTTAGGGTTCGGGTTAGGGTTAGGATTAGGGTTAGGGTTAGGGTTCGGGTTAGGGTTAGGGTTATGGTTTGGGTTCGGGTTCGGGGTAGGGTTAGGGTTCGGGTTCGGGTTAGGGTTGGGGTTCGGGTTTGCGTTAGGGGTTAGGGTTCGGGTTAGGGTTAGGGTTAGGGTTCGGGATATGGTTAGGGTTAGGGTTAGGGTTCGGGTTAGGGTTTGGGGTTAGGGTTAGTGTTAGGTTTAGGGTTAGGGTTCGGGTTAGGGTTAGGTTTCGGGTTCGGATTAGGGTTAGGGTTCGGGTTAGGGTTCGGGTTCGGGTTAGGGTTCGTGTTAGGGTTAGGGTAAGATTTAGGGTTAGGATTCAGATTAGGGTTAGGTTTAGTGTTAGGGTTAGGTTTAGGGTTAGGGTTAGGGTTAGGGTTCTGTTTAGGGTTAGGGTTAGGTTTTGGGTTAGGGTTAGGGTTAGGGTTAAGTTTAGGGTTCGGGTTAGGGTTAGGGTTAAGGTTCGGGTTAGGGTTCGGGTTAGGGTTAGGGTTAGTGTTAGGGTTCGGGTTAGGGTTAGGTTTCGGGTTCGGGTTAGGGTTAGGGTTAGGGTTAGGGTACGGGTTAGGTTTAGGGTAAGGGTTAGGGTTAGGGTACGGGTTAGGTTTAGGGTACGGGTTAGGGTTAGGGTACGGGTTAGTGTTAGGGTTAGGGTTAGGCTTAGGTTTAAGGTACGGGTTCGGGTACTGGTTAGGTTTAGGGTACGGGTTAGGGTTAGGGTTAGGGTTAGGGTTAGGGTTCGGGTTAGGGTTAGGGTTCGGGTTAGGGTTAGGGTTAGGGTTCGGGTTAGGGTTAGGGTTAGGGTTCGGGTTAGGGTTATGGTTAGGGTTAGGGTTCGGGTTCGGGTTAGGGTTCGTGTTAGGGTTCGGGTTCGGGTTAGTGTTCGGGTTCGGTTTAGGGTTAGGGTTAGGGTTAGGGTTCGGGTTAGGGTTATGGTTAGGGTTAGGGTTCGGGTTCGGGTTAGGGTTCGGGTTAGGGTTCGGGTTCGGGTTAGTGTTCGGGTTCGGTTTAGGGTTAGGGTTAGGTTTAGGGTTAGATTTGGAATAGGGTTATGGTTTGGGTTCGGGTTCGGGGTAGGGTTAGGGTTCGGGTTCGGGTTACTGTACGGGTTCGGGGTCGGGTTAGGGGTTAGGGTTCGGGTTAGGGTTAGGGTTAGGTTTCGGGTTAGGGTTAGGGTTCGGGTTCGGGTTAGGGTTAGGGTAAGGGTTCGGGTTAGGGTTAGGGTTAGGGTTCGGGTTCGGGTTAGGGTTCGGGTTAGGTTTCGGGTTCGGGTTAGGGTTCGGGTTCGGTTTAGGGTTAGGGTTAGGGTTAGGGTTCGGGTTAGGGTTCGGGTTAGGGTTAGGGTTAGG
>JAVLSZ010000041.1:1027500-1032500 GCA_032313775.1 Urocyon cinereoargenteus | reverse complement strand
AGGATTCGGGTAAGGGCCTAGGTTTTGGGTTCGGGTTAGGGTTAGGGTTAGGGTTCTGGTTAGGGTTAGGGTTAGGGTTTGGGTTAGGTTTAGGGTTCGGGTTAGGGTTAGGGTTAGGTTTCAGTTTAGGGTTCGGGTTAGGGTTAGGGTTAGTGTTAGGGTTAGGGTTCGGGTTAGGGTTAGGTTTCGGGTTCGGGTTAGGGTTAGGGTTAGGGTTAGGTTTCGGGTTTGGGTTAGGGTTCGGGTTACGGTTAGGGTTAGGGTTAGGATTAGGGTTAGTGTTCGGGTTCGGGTTAGTGTTAGAGTTAGGGTTCGGGTTAGGAATAGCGTTATGGTTTGGGTTCGGGTTCGGGGTAGGGTTAGGGTTCGGGTTCGGGTTAGGGTACGTGTTTGGGTTCGGGTTAGGGGTTAGGGTTCGGGTTAGGGGTAGTGTTAGGGTTCGGGTTAGGGTTAGGGTTAGGGTTAGGTTTAGGGTTAGGGTTAGGGTTCGGGTTAGGGTTTCGGTTAGGGTTAGGTTTAGGGTGGGTTAGGGTTAGGGTTAGGGTTCGGGTAAGGGTTCGGGTTAGGGTTATGGTTAGGGTTCGTGTTAGGGTTCGGGTTAGGGTTCGGGTTCGGGTTCGGGTTAGGGTTAAGGTTCGGGTTCGGGTTCGGGTTAGGGTTAGGTTTCGGGTTTGGGTTCGGTTTAGGGTTCGGGTTCGGGTTCGGGTTAGGGTTAGGGTTCGGGTTCGGGTTCGGGTTAGGGTTAGGTTTAGGGTTAGGGTTCGGGTTAGGGTTCGGGTTAGGGTTAGGGTTTGGTTTAGGGTTAGGGTTCGGTTTCGGGTTAGGGTTAGTGTTCGGTTAGGGTTCGGGTTAGGTTTAGGGTTAGGATTCAGGTTAGGTTTAGGTTTCGGTTTAGGGTTAGGGTTAGGTTTAGGGTTCGGGTTAGGGTTAGGGTTCGGTTTAGGTTTGGGTTCGGGTTAGGTTTCGGGTTAGGGTTCTGGTTCGGGTTAGGGTTAGGGTTCGGGTTAGGGTTAGGGTTTGGGTTAGGGTTCGGGTTCTGGTTAGGGTTCGGGTTCGGGTTCGGGTTAGGGTTCGGTTTCGGTTTAGGGTTAGGGTTAGGGTTAGGGTTAGGAATAGGTTTATGGTTGGGGTTCGGGTTCGGGGTAGGGTCAGGGTTCGGATTTGGGGTAGGGTACGGGTTTGGGTTCGGGTTAGGGTTTAGGGTTCGGGTTAGGGTTAGGGTTAGGTTTCGGGTTAGGGTTAGAGTTCGGGTTAGGGTTAGGGTTAGGGTTCGGGTTAGGGTTAGGGTTAGGGTTCGGGTTCGGGTTAGGGTTCGGGTTAGGTTTCGTGTACGGGTTAGGGTTCGGGTTCGGTTTAGGGTTAGGGTTCGGGTTCGGGTTAGGGTTAGGGTTTGGGTTAGGGTTAGGTTTCGTGTTAGGTTTAGGGTTAGGGTTAGGGTTAGGGTTCGGGTTAGGTTTAGGGTTAGGGTTAGTGTTAGGGTTCGGGTTAGGTTTAGGGTTAGGGTTAGGGTTAGGGTTAGGGTTCGGGTTACGGTTAGGGTTAGGGTTAGGTTTAGGGTTAGGTTTCGTGTTAGGGTTAGTGTTATGGTTTGGGTTCGGGTTCGGGGTAGGTTAGGGTATGGGTTCGGGTTCGGGTTCGGGTTCGGGTTAGAGTTTAGGGTTCGGGTTATGGTTAGGGTTAGGGTTCGGGTTAGGGTTAGGGTTAGGGCTCGGGTTACGGTTAGGGTTAGGGTTCGGGTTAGGGTTAGGGTTCGGGTTAGGGTACGGGTACGGGTTAGGGTTAGGGTTCGGGTTAGGGTTAGGGTTCGGGTTAGGGTTAGGGTTAGGGTTAGTGTTCGGGTTACGGTTAGGGTTAGGGTTCGAGTTAGGGTAGGGTTCGGGTAAGGGTTAGGGGTTAGGGTTCGGGTTAGGGTTAGGGTTAGGGTTAGGGTTCGGTTTAGGGTTAGGGTTAGGGTTAGGGTTCGGGTTAGGGTTAGGATTAGGGTTAGGGTTAGGGTTCGGGTTAGGGTTAGGGTTATGGTTTGGGTTCGGGTTCGGGGTAGGGTTAGGGTTCGGGTTCGGGTTAGGGTGGGGTTCGGGTTTGCGTTAGGGGTTAGGGTTCGGGTTAGGGTTAGGGTTAGGGTTCGGGATATGGTTAGGGTTAGGGTTAGGGTTCGGGTTAGGGTTTGGGGTTAGGGTTAGTGTTAGGTTTAGGGTTAGGGTTCGGGTTAGGGTTAGGGTTAGGATTCGGGTTAGGGTTCGGTTTAGGGTTCGTGTTAGGGTTCGGGTTATGGTTCGGGTTAGGGTTCGGTTTGGGTTCGGGTTAGGGTTATGGTTCGGGTTAGGGTTAGGGTTAGGGTTCGGGTTCGGGTTAGGGTTCGTGTTAGGGTTAGGGTAAGATTTAGGGTTAGGATTCAGATTAGGGTTAGGTTTAGTGTTAGGGTTAGGGTTAGGGTTAGGGTTAGGGTTAGGGTTAGGGTTCTGTTTAGGGTTAGGGTTAGGTTTTGGGTTAGGGTTAGGGTTAGGGTTAAGTTTAGGGTTCGGGTTAGGGTTAGGGTTAAGGTTCGGGTTAGGGTTCGGGTTAGGGTTAGGGTTAGGGTTAGGGTTCGGGTTAGGGTTAGGTTTCGGGTTCGGGTTAGGGTTGGGGTTAGGGTTAGGGTACGGGTTAGGTTTAGGGTAAGGGTTAGGGTTAGGGTACGGGTTAGGTTTAGGGTACGGGTTAGGGTTAGGGTACGGGTTAGTGTTAGGGTTAGGGTTAGGCTTAGGGTTAAGGTACGGGTTCGGGTACTGGTTAGGTTTAGGGTACGGGTTAGGGTTAGGGTTAGGGTTAGGGTTAGGGTTCGGGTTAGGGTTAGGGTTCGGGTTAGGGTTAGGGTTAGGGTTCGGGTTAGGGTTAGGGTTAGGGTTCGGGTTAGGGTTATGGTTAGGGTTAGGTTTCGGGTTCGGGTTAGGGTTCGGGTTAGGGTTCGGGTTCGGGTTAGTGTTCGGGTTCGGTTTAGGGTTAGGGTTAGGGTTAGGGTTCGGGTTAGGGTTATGGTTAGGGTTAGGGTTCGGGTTCCGGTTAGGGTTCGGGTTAGGGTTCGGGTTCGGGTTAGTGTTCGGGTTCGGTTTAGGGTTAGGTTTAGGTTTAGGGTTAGATTTGGAATAGGGTTATGGTTTGGGTTCGGGTTCGGGGTAGGGTTAGGGTTCGGGTTCGGGTTACGGTACGGGTTCGGGTTCGGGTTAGGGGTTAGGGTTCGGGTTAGGGTTAGGGTTAGGTTTCGGGTTAGGGTTAGGATTCGGGTTCGGGTTAGGGTTAGGGTAAGGGTTCGGGTTAGGGTTAGGGTTAGGGTTCGGGTTCGGGTTAGGGTTCGGGTTAGGTTTCGGGTTCGGGTTAGGGTTCGGGTTCGGTTTAGGGTTAGGGTTAGGGTTAGGGTTCGGGTTAGGGTTCGGGTTAGGGTTAGGGTTAGGGTTAGGGTTAGGGTTAGGTTTAAGGTTAGGGTTCGGGTTAGGGTTAGGGTTCGGGTTACGGTTAGGGTTCGGGATAGGGTTAGGGTTAGGGTTAGGGTTGGGGTTAGGGTTAGGTTTAGGGTTAGGGTTAGGTTTCGTGTTAGGGTTAGGGTTAGGGTTAGGGTTAGGGTTAGTGTTAGGTTTAGGGTTAGGGTTCGGGTTAGGGTTAGGGTTAGGGTTAGGGTTAGGGTTCGGGTTAGGGTTAGGTTTTAGAGTTAGGGTTAGTGTTAGGGTTAGGGTTAGGGGTTAGGGTTAGGGTTAGGGTTAGGGTTCGGGTTAGGGTTTGGGTTAGGGTTAGGGTTAGGGTTCGGGTTAGGGTTAGGGTTCGTGTTTGGTTAGGGTTAGGGTTCGGGTTATGGTTCGGTTTAGGGTTAGGTTTAGGGTTCGGGTTAGGGTTCGGGTTAGGGTTGGTTTCGGGTTAGGGTTAGGGTTAGGGTTCGGGTTAGGGTTCGGGTTAGGGTTAGGGTTCGGGTTCAGTTTAGGGTTAAGGTTAGGGTTCGGGTTAGGGTTAGGGTTATGGTTCGGGTTAGGGTTAGGGTTTGGGTTAGGGTTAGGGTTAGGTTTCGAGTTAGGTTTAGGGTTAGGGTTAGGGTTAGGGTTCGGTTTAGGTTTAGGTTTAGGGTTAGGGTTAGGGTTCGGGTTAGGTTTAGGGTTAGGTTTCGGGTTAGGGTTAGGGTTCGGGTTCGGGTTAGGGTTAGGGTATGGGTTCGGGTTCGGGTTCGGGTTCGGGTTCGGGTTAGAGGTTAGAGATCGGGTTATGGTTAGGGTTAGGGTTCGGGTTAGGGTTAGGGTTAGGGTTCGGGTTACGGTTAGGGTTAGTGTTCGGGTTAGGGTTAGGGTTCGGGTTAGGGTACGGGTTAGGGTTAGGGTTAGGGTTCGGGTTAGGGTTAGGGTTCGTGTTAGGGTTAGGGTTAGTGTTCGGGTTACGGTTAGGGTTAGGGTTCGAGTTAGGGTTATGGTTCGGGTAAGGGTTAGGGGTTAGGGTTCGGGTTAGGGTTAGGGTTAGGGTTCGGTTTAGGGTTAGGGTTAGGGTTAGGGTTCGGGTTAGGGTTAGGATTAGGGTTAGGGTTAGGGTTCGAGTTAGGGTTAGGGTTATGGTTTGGGTTCGGGTTCGGGGTAGGGTTAGGGTTCGGGTTCGGGTTAGGGTTGGGGTTTGGGTTCGCGTTAGGGGTTAGGGTTCGGGTTAGGGTTAGGGTTAGGGTTCGGGATATGGTTAGGGTTAGGGTTAGGGTTCGGGTTAGGGTTTGGGGTTAGGGTTAGTGTTAGGTTTAGGGTTAGGGTTCGGGTTCGGGTTCGGTTTAGGGTTCGTGTTAGGGTTCTGGTTAGGGTTCGGGTTAGGGTTCGGTTTGAGTTCGGGTTAGGGTTAGGGTTCGGGTTAGGGTTAGGTTTAGGGTTCGGGTTAGGGTTCGGGTTCGGGTTAGGGTTCGGGATCGGGTTAGGGTTAGGGTTCGGTTTAGGGTTCGGGTTAGGGTTAGGGTTAGATTTAGGGTTAGGGTTCGGATTAGGGTTAGGTTTAGTGTTAGGGTTAGGGTT
>JAVLSZ010000041.1:1015000-1025000 GCA_032313775.1 Urocyon cinereoargenteus | reverse complement strand
GGTTAGGGTTAGGTTTAGGGTTAGGTTTCGTGTTAGGGTTAGTGTTATGGTTTGTGTTCGGGTTCGGGGTAGGTTAGGGTATGGGTTCGGTTCGGGTTCGGGTTCGGGTTAGAGTTTAGGGTTCGGGTTATGGTTAGGGTTAGGGTTCGGGTTAGGGTTAGGGTTAGGGCTCGGGTTACGGTTAGGGTTAGGGTTCGGGTTAGGGTTAGGGTTCGGGTTAGGGTACGGGTACGGGTTAGGGTTAGGGTTCGGGTTAGGGTTAGGGTTCGTGTTAGGGTTAGGGTTAGGGTTAGTGTTCGGGTTACGGTTAGGGTTAGGGTTCGAGTTAGGGTTAGGGTTCGGGTAAGGGTTAGGTGTTAGGGTTCGGGTTAGGGTTAGGGTTAGGGTTAGGGTTCGGTTTAGGGTTAGGGTTAGGGTTAGGGTTCGGGTTAGGGTTAGGATTAGGGTTAGGGTTAGGGTTCGGGTTAGGGTTAGGGTTATGGTTTGGGTTCGGGTTCGGGTTTGCGTTAGGGGTTAGAGTTCGGGTTAGGGTTAGGGTTAGGGTTCGGGATATGGTTAGGGTTAGGGTTAGGGTTCGGGTTAGGGTTTGGGGTTAGGGTTAGTGTTAGGTTTAGTGTTAGGGTTCGGGTTAGGGTTAGGGTTAGGATTCGGGATAGGGTTCGGTTTAGGGTTCGGGTTAGGGTTCGGGTTATGGTTCGGGTTAGGGTTCGGTTTGAGTTCGGGTTAGGGTTAGGGTTCGGGTTAGGGTTAGGGTTAGGGTTCGGGTTCGGGTTAGGGTTCGGGTTAGGGTTAAGGTAAGATTTAGGGTTAGGGTTCAGATTAGGGTTAGGTTTAGTGTTAGGGTTAGGGTTAGGGTTAGGGTTAGGGTTCTGTTTAGGGTTAGGGTTAGGTTTTGGGTTAGGGTTAGGGTTAGGGTTAAGTTTAGGGTTCGGGTTAGGGTTAGGGTTAAGGTTCGGGTTAGGGTTCGGGTTAGGGTTAGGGTTAGGGTTAGGGTTAGGGTTCGGGTTAGGGTTAGGTTTCGGGTTCGGGTTAGGGTTAGGGTTAGGATTAGGGTACGGGTTAGGTTTAGGGTACGGGTTAGGGTTAGGGTTAGGGTAGGGTTAGGGAACGGGTTATGGTTAGGGTACGGTTAGGGTTAGGGTTAGGGTACGGGTTAGGGTTAGGGTTAGGGTTAGGGTTCGGGTTAGGGTTAGGTTTAGGGTTAGGGTTCAGGTTACGTTAAGGGTTAGGGTTAGGTTTCGCCTTAGGGTTAGTGTTATGGTTTGGGTTCGGGTTCGGGGTAGGGTTAGGGTTTGGGTTCGGGTTAGGGTTCGGGTTCGGGTTCGGGTTAGAGGTTAGGGTTCGTGTTATGGTTAGGGTTAGGGTTCTGTTAGGGTTCGGGTTCGGGTTCGGGTTCGGGTTCTGGTTAGGGTTCGGGTTCGGGTAAGTGTTAGGGGTTAGTGTTCAGGTTAGGGTTAGGGTTAGGGTTCGGGTTAGGGTTCGGGTTCGGGTTAGGGTTAGGGTTCGGGTTAGGGTTAGGGTTAGGGTTAGGGTTAGGGTTAGGGTTCGGGTTAGGGTTAGGGGTTAGGGTTAGGGTTAGGTTTAGGGTTAGGTTTAGGGTTCGGGTTACGGTTAGGGTTAGGGTTAGGGTTCAGGTTACGTTAAGGGTTAGGGTTAGGGTTCGCGTTAGGGTTAGTGTTATGGTTTGGGTTCGGGTTCGGGGTAGGGTTAGGGTTTGGGTTCGGGTTAGGGTTCGGGTTCAGGTTCGGGTTAGAGGTTAGGGTTCGGGTTATGGTTAGGGTTAGGGTTCGGTTAGGGTTAGGGTTAGGGTTAGGGTTAGGGTTAGGGTTAGGGTCGGGTTCGGGTTAGGTTTTGGGTTTTGGTTAGGGTTCGGGTTAGGGTTCGGATTAGGGTTAGGGTTAGGGTTAGGGTTAGGGTTCGGGGTTAGGGTTAGGGTTAGGGTTCGGTTTAGGGTTCGGGTTAGTGTTAGGATTCGGGTAAGGGCCTAGGTTTCGGGTTCGGGTTAGGGTTAGGGTTAGGGTTCTGATTAGGGTTAGGGTTAGGGTTTGGGTTAGGGTTAGGGTTAGGGTTAGGTTTAGGGTTCAGGTTAGGGTTAGGGTTAGGTTTCAGTTTAGGGTTCGGGTTAGGGTTAGGGTTAGGGTTAGGGTTAGGGTTCGGGTTAGGGTTAGGTTTCGGGTTCGGGTTAGGGTTAGGGTTAGGGTTAGGGTTCGGGTTAGGGTTAGGGTTCGGGTTACGGTTAGGGTTAGGGTTAGGGTTAGGGTTAGTGTTCGGGTTCGGGTTAGTGTTAGAGTTAGGGTTCGGGTTAGGAATAGCGTTATGGTTTGGGTTCGGGTTCGGGGTAGGGTTAGGGTTCGGGTTCGGGTTAGGGTACGGGTTAGGGTTCGGGTTAGGGGTTAGGGTTCGGGTTAGGGGTAGTGTTAGGGTTCGGGTTAGGGTTAGGGTTAGGGTTAGGTTTAGGGTTAGGGTTAGGGTTCGGGTTAGGGTTTCGGTTAGGGTTAGGTTTAGGGTGGGTTAGGGTTAGGGTTAGGGTTCGGGTAAGGGTTCGGGTTAGGGTTAGGGTTAGGGTTCGGGTTAGGGTTCGGGTTCGGGTTAGGGTTCGGGTTCGGGTTCGGGTTAGTGTTAGGGTTCGGGTTCGGGTTCGGGTTAGGGTTAGGTTTCGGGTTAGGGTTCGGGTTAGGGTTCGGGTTCGGGTTCGGGTTAGGGTTAGGGTTCGGGTTCGGGTTCGGGTTAGGGTTAGGTTTAGGGTTAGGGTTCGGGTTAGGGTTCGGGTTAGGGTTAGGGTTTGGTTTAGGGTTAGGGTTCGGGTTCGGGTTAGGGTTAGTGTTCGGTTAGGGTTCGGGTTAGGTTTAGGGTTAGGATTCAGGTTAGGTTTAGGTTTCGGTTTAGGGTTAGGGTTAGGTTTAGGGTTCGGGTTAGGGTTAGGGTTCGGTTTAGGTTTGGGTTCGGGTTAGGTTTCGGGTTAGGGTTCTGGTTCGGGTTCGGGTTAGGGTTAGGGTTCGGATTAGGGTTAGGGCAAGGGTTTGGGTTAGGGTTAGGGTTCGGGTTAGGGTTAGGGTTAGGTTTCGGGTTAGGGTTAGGGTTCGGGATATGGTTAGGGTTAGGGTTAGGGTTCGGGTTAGGGTTTGGGGTTTGGGTTAGTGTTAGGTTTAGGGTTAGGGTTCGGGTTAGGGTTAGGGTTAGGATTCGGGATAGGGTTCGGTTTAGGGTTCGGGAAGGGTTCGGGTTATGGTTCGGGTTAGGGTTCGGTTTGGGTTCGGGTTAGGGTTAGGGTTCGGGTTAGGGTTAGGGTTAGGGTTCGGGTTCGGGTTAGGGTTCGGGTTAGGGTTAGGGTAAGATTTAGGGTTAGGGTTCAGATTAGGGTTAGGTTTAGTGTTAGGGTTAGGGTTAGGGTTAGGGTTAGGGTTAGGGTTCTGTTTAGGGTTAGGGTTAGGTTTTGGGTTAGGGTTAGGGTTAGGGTTAAGTTTAGGGTTCGGTTTAGGGTTAGGGTTAAGGTTCGGGTTAGGGTTCGGGTTAGGGGTATGGTTAGGGTTAGGGTTCGGGTTAGGGTTAGGTTTCGGGTTCGGGTTAGGGTTAGGGTTAGGGTTAGGGTACGGGTTAGGTTTAGGGTAACGGTTAGGGTTAGGATACGGGTTAGGTTTAGGGTACGGGTTAGGGTTAGGGTTAGGGTAGGGTTAGGGAACGGGTTATGGTTAGGGTACGGTTAGGGTTAGGGTTAGGGTACGGGTTAGGGTTAGGGTTAGGGGTTAGAGTTAGGGTTAGGGTTAGGGTTAGAGTTAGGGTACGGGTTAGGGTTATTGTACGGGTTAGGGTTAGGGTTAGAGTAAGGGTTAGCGTACGGGTTAGGGTTAGGGTTAGGGTTAGGTTTAGGGTACGGGTTAGGGTTAGGGTACGGGTTAGTGTTAGGGATAGGGTTAGGGTTAGGGTTAGGGTACGGGTTAGGGTTAGGGTTAGGGTTAGGGGTTAGGGGTTAGGGTTAGGGTTAGGCTTAGGGTTAAGGTATGAGTTCGGGTACTGGTTAGGTGTAGGGTACGGGTTAGGGTTAGGGTTAGGGTTAGGGTTAGGGTTAGGGTTCGGGTTAGGGTTCGGGTTAGGGTTAGGGTTAGGGTTAGGGTTAGGGTTAGGGGTTAGGTTTAGGGTTAGGGTTAGGGTTCGGGTTAGGGTTTGGGTTAGGGTTAGGGATAGGGTTCGGGTTAGGGTTAGGGTTAGGGTTCGTGTTAGGGTTAGGGTTAGGGTTCGGGTTAGGGTTCGGTTTAGGGTTAAGGTTAGGGTTCGGGTTAGGGTTAGGGTTAGGGTTAGGGTTAGGTTTAGGGTTAGGGTTCGGGTTAGGGTTAGGGTTAGGGTTAGGTTTCAGGTTAGGATTAGGGTTACGGTTCGGGTTAGGGTTCGGGTTAGGGTTCAGGTTAGGGTTAGGGTTAGGGTTAGGGTTCGGGTTAGGGTTAGGGTTCGGGTTAGGGTTATGGTTAGGGTTCGGGTTCGGGTTCGGGTTAGGGTTAGGGTTCGGGTTGGGGTTAGGTTTAGGGTTCGGGTTCGGGTTAGGGTTCGGGTTCGGGTTAGGGTTAGGTGTTAGGGTTCGTGTTAGGGTTAGGGTTAGGGTTCGGGTTAGGGTTAGGGTTCGGGTTAGGGTTAGGGTTAGGGTCAGCGTAAGGGTTCGGTTTAGGGTTAGGGTTAGGGTTCGGGTTAGGGTTCGGGTTAGGGTTAGGGTTAGGGTTCGGGTTAGGGATTGGGTTAGGGTTCGGGTTAGGGTTCGGGTTAGGGTTAGGGTTCGGGTTCGGGTTAGGGTTAGGGTTCGGGTTAGGGTTAGGGTTAGGTTTCGGTTTAGGTTTCGGGTTCGTGTTAGGGTTAGGTTTAGGGTTCGGGTTAGGGTTAGGGTTCGGTTTAGGGTTAGGGTTAGGGTTCGGGTTCGGGTTAGGGTTCGGGTTAGGGTTAGGCTTAGGGTTAGGGTTAGGTTTAGGGTTAGGGTTCGGGTTAGGTTTAGGGTTAGTGTTAGGGTTAGGGTTCGGGTTAGGGTTAGGGTTAGTGTTCGAGTTAGGGTTAGGGTTCGGGTTAGGGTTAGGGGTTAGGGTTAGGGTTAGGGTTAGGGTTAGTGTTCGGGTTAGGGTTAGGGTTAGTGTTAGGGTTAGGTTTCGGGTTAGGGTTAGGGTTAGGGTTAGGGTTAGGGTTAGGGTTAGGGTTCGGGTTAGGTTTAGGGTTATGTTTGGGTTCGGGTTCGGGGTAAGTTTAGGGTTCGGGTTCGGGTTAGGTTTAGGGTTAGTGTTAGGGTTAGGGTTCGGGTTAGGGTTAGGGTTAGTGTTCGAGTTAGGGTTAGGGTTCGGGTTAGGGTTAGGGGTTAGGGTTAGGGTTAGGGTTAGGGTTAGTGTTCGGGTTAGGGTTAGGGTTAGTGTTAGGGTTAGGGTTCGGGTTAGGGTTAGGGTTAGGGTTAGGGTTAGGGTTCGGGTTAGGTTTAGGGTTATGTTTGGGTTCGGGTTCGGGGTAAGTTTAGGGTTCGGGTTCGGGTTAGGGTTAGGGTTCGGGTTCGGGTTAGGTGTTAGGTTTAGGGTTAGGGTTAGGGTTCGGTTTAGGGTTAGGGTTAGGGTTAGGGTTCGGGTTAGGGTTTGGGTTAGGGTTAGGGTTAGGGTTCGGGTTAGGATTAGGGCTAGGTTTCGGGTTAGGGTTCGAGTTAGGGTTATGGTTAGTGTTCGGGTTAGGTTTCGGGTTAGGGTTCGAGTTAGGGTTCGGGTTAGGGTTAGGGTTAGGTTTCGGGTCAGGGTTAGGTTTAGGTTTCGGGTTAGGGTTCGGGTTCGGGTTAGGGTTCAGTTTCGGTTAGGGTTAGAGTTAGGGTTCGGATTAGGGTTAGGGTTATGGTTAGGGTTCGGGTTAGGGTTCGGGTTAGGGTTAGGATTAGGGTTAGCTTTAGGGTTGGGGTTCGGGTTAGGGTTAGGGTTAGGGTGAGGGTTAGGGTACGGGTTAGGGTTCGGTTTAGGGTTCGGGTTAGGGTTCGGGTTAGGGTTCGGGTTAGGGTTAGGGTTCGGGTTTGGGTTAGGGTTAAGGTTCGGGTTAGGGTTAGGGTTAGGATTCGGGTAAGGGTTCGGGTTCGGGTTCGGGTTAGGGTTAGGGTAGGGGTTAGGGTTAGGTTTAGGGTTAGGGTTATGGTTCGGGTTAGGGTTCGGGTTAGGGTTAGGGTTAGGGTTAGGGTTAGTGTTAGGTTTAGGGTTAGGGTTCGGGTTCGGGTTAGGGTTAGGGTTAGGGTTAGGGTTAGGGTTACGGTTCGGGTTCGGGTTAGGGTTCGGGTTAGGTTTCGGGTTAGGGTTAGGGTTAGGGTTAGGGTTCGGGTTAGAGGTTAGGGTTCGGGTTATGGTTAGGGTCAGGGTTCGGGTTAGGGTTAGGGTTAGGATTCGCGTTAGGGTTAGTGTTATGGTTTGGGTTCGGGTTCGGAGTAGGGTTAAGGTATGGGTTCGGGTTAGGGTTCGGGTTCGGGTTAGAGGTTAGGGTTCGGGTTATGGTTAGGGTCAGGGTTCGGGTTAGGGTTAGGGTTAGGGTTCGGGTTACGGTTAGGGTTAGGGTTCGTGTTAGGGTTAGGGTTAGGGTTCGTGTTAGGGTACGGGTTAGGTTTAGGGTTAGGGTTCGGGTTAGGGTTAGGGTTCGGGTTAGGGTTAGGGTTAGGGTTAGGGTTCGGGTTAGGGTTAGGGTTCGGGTTAGGGTTAGGGTTAGGGTTCGGGTTAGGGTTAGGGTTACGGTTCGGGTTCGGGTTAGGGTTCGGGTTAGGTTTCGGGTTAGGGTTAGGGTTAGGGTTCTGGTTCGGGTTCGGGTTAGGGTTCGGGTTAGGTTTCGGGTTAGGGTTAGGGTTAGGGTTCGTTTTAGGCTTCGCGTTAGGGTTCGGGTTAGGGTTCGGGTTAGGGTTCGGGCAGGGTTCGGGTTAGGGTTAGGGTTCGGGTTTGGGTTAGGGTTAGGGTTCGGGTTAGGGTTATGGTTAGGATTCGGGTTAGGGTTCGGGTTCGGGTTCGGGTTAGGGTTAGGGTTCGGGTTAGGGTTAGGTTTAGGGTTAGGGTTAGGGTTAGGGTTAGGGTTCGGGTTAGGGTTAGGTTTAGGGTTAGGGTTAGGGTTCGTGTTAGGGTTAGGGTTAGGGTTAGGGTTAGGGTTAGTGTTAGGTTTAGGGTTAGGGTTCGGGTTAGGTTTAGTGTTAGGGTTAGGGTTAGGGTTAGGGTTCGGGTTAGGGTTAGGTTTTAGGGTTACGGTTAGTGTTAGGGTTAGGGTTAGGGGTTAGGGTTAGGGTTAGGGTTAGGGTTCGGGTTAGGGTTTGGGTTAGGGTTAGGGTTAGGGTTCGGGTTAGGGTTAGGGTTAGGGTTCGTGTTAGGGTTAGTGTTAGGGTTTGGGTTAGGGTTCGGTTTAGGGTTAGGTTTAGGGTTCGGGTTAGGGTTCGGGTTAGGGTTAGGTTTCGGGTTAGGGTTAGGGTTAGGGTTCGGGTTAGGGTTCAGGTTAGGGTTAGGGTTCGGGTTCAGTTTAGGGTTAAGGTTAGGGTTCGGGTTAGGGTTAGGGTTAGGGTTAGGGTTAGGTTTAGGGTTAGGGTTCGGGTTAGGGTTAGGGTTAGGGTTAGGTTTCAGGTTAGGATTAGGGTTACGGTTCGGGTTAGGGTTTGGGTTAGGGTTCAGGTTAGGGTTAGGGTTAGGGTTAGGGTTCGGGTTAGGGTTAGGGTTCGGGTTAGGGTTATGGTTAGGGTTCGGGTTCGGGTTCGGGTTAGGGTTATGGTTAGGGTCAGGGTAAGGGTTCGGTTTAGGGTTAGGGTTAGGGTTCGGGTTAGGGTTCGGTTTAGGGTTAGGGTTAGGGTTCGGGTTAGGGTTTGGGTTAGGGTTCGGGTTAGGGTTCGGGTTAGGGTTAGGGTTCGGGTTCTGGTTAGGGTTAGGGTTCGGGTTAGGGTTAGGGTTAGGTTTCGGTTTAGGTTTCGGGTTCGTGTTAGGGTTAGGTTTAGGGTTCGGGTTAGGGTTAGGGTTCGGTTTAGGGTTAGGGTTAGGGTTCGGGTTCGGGTTAGGGTTCGGGTTAGGGTTAGGCTTAGGGTTAGGGTTAGGTTTAGGGTTAGGGTTCGGGTAGGGTTTAGGGTTAGTGTTAGGGTTAGGGTTCGGGTTAGGGTTAGGGTTAGTGTTCGAGTTAGGGTTAGGGTTCGGGTTAGGGTTAGGGGTTAGGGTTAGGGTTAGGGTTAGGGTTAGTGTTCGGGTTAGGGTTAGGGTTAGTGTTAGGGTTAGGGTTCGGGTTAGGGTTAGGGTTAGTGTTAGGGTTAGGGTTCGGGTTAGGTTTAGGGTTATGTTTGGGTTCGGGTTCGGGGTAAGTTTAGGGTTCGGGTTCGGGTTAGGTTTAGGGTTAGTGTTAGGGTTATGGTTCGGGTTAGGGTTAGGGTTAGTGTTCGAGTTAGGGTTAGGGTTCGGGTTAGGGTTAGGGGTTAGGGTTAGGGTTAGGGTTAGGGTTAGTGTTCGGGTTAGGGTTAGGGTTAGTTTTAGGGTTAGGGTTCGGGTTAGGTTTAGGGTTATGTTTGGGTTCGGGTTCGGGGTAAGTTTAGGGTTCGGGTTCGGGTTAGGGTTAGGGTTCGGGTTCGGGTTAGGTGTTAGGTTTAGGGTTAGGGTTAGGGTTCGGGTTAGTGTTAGGGTTAGGGTTAGGATTCGGGTTAGGGTTTGGGTTAGGGTTAGGGTTAGGGTTCGGGTTAGGATTAGGGCTAGGTTTCGGGTTAGGGTTCGAGTTAGGGTTATGGTTAGTGTTCGGGTTAGGTTTCGGGTTAGGGTTCGAGTTAGGGTTCGGGTTAGGGTTAGGGTTAGGTTTCGGGTCAGGGTTAGGTTTAGGTTTCGGGTTAGGGTTCGGGTTCGGGTTAGGGTTCAGTTTCGGTTAGGGTTAGGGTTAGGGTTCGGATTAGGGTTAGGGTTATGGTTAGGGTTCGGGTTAGGGTTCGGGTTAGGGTTAGGATTAGGGTTAGCTTTAGGGTTGGGGTTCGGGTTAGGGTTAGGGTTAGGGTGAGGGTTAGGGTACGGGTTAGGGTTAGGTTTTAGGGTTAGGGTTAGGTGTAGGGTTAGGGTTAGGGTTAGGGGTTAGTGTTAGGGTTAGGGTTAGGGTTAGGGTTCGGGTTAGTGTTAGGGTTCGGGTTAGGGTTAGGGTTAGGGTTCGGGTTAGGGTTATGGTTAGGGTTAGGGTTCGGGTTCGGGTTAGGGTTCGGGTTCGGTTTAGGGTTAGGGTTAGGGTTAGGGTTACGGTTAGGTTTAGGGTATGGGTTAGGGTTAGGGTACGGGTTAGTGTTAGGGATAGGGTTAGGGTACGGGTTAGTGTTAGGGATAGGGTTAGGGTTAGGGTTAGGGTACGGGTTAGGGTTAGGGTTCGGGTTAGGGTTAGGGTTAGGGTTCGGGTTAGGGTACGGGTTAGGGTTAGGGTTAGGGTTCGGGTTAGGGTTAGGGTTCGGGTTAGGGTTAGGGTTAGGGTTAGGGTTAGGGTTCGGGTTAGGGTTCCGGTTAGGGTTAGGGTTCGGGTTAGGGTTAGGGTTAGGGTTCGTGTTCGGGTTAGGGTTCGGGTTAGGTTTCGGGTTAGGGTTAGGGTTAGGGTTCGGGTTCGGGTTAGGGTTAGGGTTCGGGTTAGGTTTCGGGTTAGGGTTAGGGTTAGGGTTCGGTTTAGGGTTCGCGTTAGGTTTCGGTTTAGGGTTCGGGTTAGGGTTCGGGTTAGGGTTCGGTTTAGGGTTAGGGTTCGGGTTTGGGTTAGGGTTAGGGTTCGGGTTAGGGTTAGGGTTAGGATTCGGGTAAGGGTTCGGGTTCGGGTTCGGGTTAGGGTTAGGGTAGGGGTTAGGGTTAGGTTTAGGGTTAGGGTTATGTTTCGGGTTAGGGTTCGGGTTAGGGTTAGGGTTAGGGTTAGGGTTAGTGTTAGGTTTAGGGTTAGGGATCGGGTTCGGGTTAGGGTTAGGGTTAGGGTTAGGGTTAGGGTTCGGGTTAGGGTTAGGTTTTAGGGTTAGGGTTAGTGTTAGGGTTAGGGTTAGGGGTTAGGGTTAGGGTTAGGGTTAGGG
>JAVLSZ010000041.1:1002500-1010000 GCA_032313775.1 Urocyon cinereoargenteus | reverse complement strand
TTAGGGTTAGGGTTAGGGTTCGGGTTAGGGTTTGGGTTAGGGTTAGGGTTAGGGTTCGGGTTAGGATTAGGGCTAGGTTTCGGGTTAGGGTTCGAGTTAGGGTTATGGTTAGTGTTCGGGTTAGGTTTCGGGTTAGGGTTCGAGTTAGGGTTCGGGTTAGGGTTAGGGTAAGGTTTCGGGTCAGGGTTAGGTTTAGGTTTCGGTTTAGGGTTCGGGTTCGGGTTAGGGTTCAGTTTCGGTTAGGGTTAGGGTTAGGGTTCGGATTAGGGTTAGGGTTATGGTTAGGGTTCGGGTTAGGGTTCGGGTTAGGGTTAGGATTAGGGTTAGGTTTAGGGTTGGGGTTCGGGTTAGGGTTAGGGTTAGGGTGAGGGTTAGGGTACGGGTTAGGTTTAGGGTTAGGGGTTAGGGGTTAGGGTTAGTGTTAGGCTTAGGGTTAAGGTACGGGTTCGGGTACTGGTTAGGGTTAGGGTACGGGTTAGGGTTAGGGTTAGGGTTAGGGTTCGGGTTAGGGTTCGGGTTAGGGTTAGGGTTCGGGTTTGGGGTAGGGTTAGGGTTCGGGTTAGGGTTAGGGTTAGGATTCGGGTTAGGGTTCGGGTTCGGGTTAGGTTTAGGTTTCGGGTTAGGGTTAGGTTTAGGGTTAGGGTTAGGGTTAGGGTTCGGGTTAGGGTTCGGGTTAGGGTTAGGTTTAGGGTTAGGTTTAGGGTTAGGTTTAGGGTTAGGGTTCGGGTTAGGGTTAGGGTTCGGGTTAGGGTTAGGTTTAGGGTTCGGGTTAGGGTTAGGGTTGGGGTTAGGGTTTGGGGTTAGGGTTAGGGTTAGGGTTAGGGTTAGGGTTAGGGTTAGGGTTCGGGTTAGGGTTAGGTTTAGGGTTAGGGTTAGGGTTCGTGTTAGGGTTAGGGTTAGGGTTAGGGTTAGGGTTAGTGTTAGGTTTAGGGTTAGGGTTCGGGTTAGGGTTAGGGTTAGGGTTAGGGTAAGGTTTAGGGTTCGGGTTAGGGTTAGGTTTTACGGTTAGGTTTAGTTTTAGGGTTAGGGTTAGTGGTTAGGGTTAGGTTTCGCGTTAGGGTTAGTGTTATGGTTTGGGTTCGGGTTCGGGGTAGGCTTAGGGTATGGGTTCGGGTTCGGGTTCGGGTTCGGGTTCGGGTTAGAGGTTAGGGTTCGGGTTATGGTTAGGGTTAGGGTTCGGGTTAGGGTTAGGGTTAGGGTTCGGGTTACGGTTAGGGTTATGGTTCGGGTTAGGGTTAGGTTCGGGTTAGGGTACGGGTTAGGGTTAGGGTTAGGGTTCGGGTTAGGGTTAGGGTTCGGGTTAGGGTTAGAGTTAGGGTTAGTGTTCGGGTTACGGTTAGGGTTAGGGTTCGAGTTAGGGTTAGGGTTCGTGTAAGGGTTAGGGGTTAGGGTTCGGGTTAGGGTTAGGGTTAGGGTTCGGTTTAGGGTTAGGGTTAGGGTTAGTGTTAGGGTTCGGGTTAGGGTTTGGATTAGGGTTAGGGTTAGGGTTCGGGTTAGGGTTAGGTTTATGGTTTGGGTTCGGGTTCGGGGTAAGGTTAGGGTTCGGGTTCGGGTTAGGGTTGGGGTTCGGGTTCGCGTTAGGGGTTAGGGTTCGGGTTAGGGTTAGGGTTAGGTTTCGGGATATGGTTAGGGTTAGGGTTAGGGTTCGGGTTAGGGTTTGGGGTTAGGGTTAGGGTTAGGTTTAGGGTTAGGGTTCGGGTTAGGGTTAGGGTTAGGATTCGGGTTAGGGTTCGGTTTAGGGTTCGTGTTAGGGTTCTGTTTAGGGTTCGGGTTAGGGTTCGGTTTGGGTTCGGGTTAGGGTTAGGGTTCGGGTTAGGGTTACGGTTAGGGTTCGGGTTAGGGTTCGGGTTCGGGTTAGTGTTATGGTTAGGGTTAGGGTTCGGGTTCGGGTTAGGGTTCGGGTTCGGTTTAGGGTTAGGGTTAGGGTTACGGTTAGGTTTAGGGTACGGGTTAGGGTTAGGGTACGGGTTAGTGTTAGGGATAGGGTTAGGGTACGGGTTAGTGTTAGGGATAGGGTTAGGGTTAGGGTTAGGGTACGGGTTAGGGTTAGGGTTCGGGTTAGGGTTAGGGTTAGGGTTCGGGTTAGGGTACGGGTTAGGGTTAGGGTTAGGGTTCGGGTTAGGGTTAGTGTTCGGGTTAGGGTTAGGGTTAGGGTTAGGGTTCGGGTTAGGGTTCGGGTTAGGGTTAGGGTTCGGGTTAGGGTTAGGGTTAGGGTTCGGGTTCGGGTTAGGGTTCGGGTTAGGTTTCGGGTTAGGGTTAGGGTTAGGGTTCGGGTTCGGGTTAGGGTTAGGGTTCGGGTTAGGTTTCGGGTTAGGTTTAGGGTTAGGGTTCGGTTTAGGGTTCGCATTAGGGTTCGGTTTAGGGTTCGGGTTAGGGTTCGGGTTAGGGTTCGGGTTAGGGTTAGGGTTCGGGTTTGGGTTAGGGTTAGGGTTCGGGTTAGGGTTAGGGTTAGGATTCGGGTAAGGGTTCGGGTTCGGGTTCGGGTTAGGGTTAGGGTAGGGGTTAGGGTTAGGTTTAGGGTTAGGGTTATGGTTCGGGTTAGGGTTCGGGTTAGGGTTAGGGTTAGGGTTAGGGTTAGTGTTAGGTTTAGGGTTAGGGTTCGGGTTCGGGTTAGGGTTAGGGTTAGGGTTAGGGTTAGGGTTAGGGTTACGGTTCGGGTTCGGGTTAGGGTTCGGGTTAGGTTTCGGGTTAGGGTTAGGGTTAGGGTTAGGGTTCGGGTTAGAGGTTAGGGTTCCGGTTATGGTTAGGGTCAGGGTTCGGGTTAGGGTTAGGGTTAGGTTTCGCGTTAGGGTTAGTGTTATGGTTTGGGTTCGGGTTCGGAGTAGGGTTAAGGTATGGGTTCGGGTTAGGGTTCGGGTTCGGGTTCGGGTTAGAGGTTAGGGTTCGGGTTATGGTTAGGGTCAGGGTTCGGGTTAGGGTTAGGGTTAGGGTTCTGGTTCGGGTTCGGGTTAGGGTTCGGGTTAGGTTTCGGGTTAGGGTTAGGGTTAGGGTTCGTTTTAGGCTTCGCGTTAGGGTTCGGGTTAGGGTTCGGGTTAGGGTTCGGGCAGGGTTCGGGTTAGGGTTAGGGTTCGGGTTTGGGTTAGGGTTAGGGTTCGGGTTAGGGTTAGGGTTAGGATTCGGGTTAGGGTTCGGGTTCGGGTTCGGGTTAGGGTTAGGGTTCGGGTTAGGGTTAGGTTTAGGGTTAGGGTTAGGGTTAGGGTTAGGGTTCGGGTTAGGGTTAGTTTTAGGGTTAGGGTTAGGGTTCGTGTTAGGGTTAGGGTTAGGGTTAGGGTTAGGGTTAGTGTTAGGTTTAGGGTTAGGGTTCGGGTTAGGTTTAGTGTTAGGGTTAGGGTTAGGGTTAGGGTTCGGGTTAGGGTTAGGTTTTAGGGTTACGGTTAGTGTTAGGGTTAGGGTTAGGGGTTAGGGTTAGGGTTAGGGTTAGGGTTCGGGTTAGGGTTTGGGTTAGGGTTAGGGTTAGGGTTCGGGTTAGGGTTAGGGTTAGGGTTCGTGTTAGGGTTAGGGTTAGGGTTCGGGTTAGGGTTCGGTTTAGGGTTATGTTTAGGGTTCGGGTTAGGGTTCGGGTTAGGGTTAGGTTTCGGGTTAGGGTTAGGGTTAGGGTTCGGGTTAGGGTTCAGGTTAGGGTTAGGGTTCGGGTTCAGTTTAGGGTTAAGGTTAGGGTTCGGGTTAGGGTTAGGGTTAGGGTTAGGTTTAGGGTTAGGGTTC
This sequence comes from Urocyon cinereoargenteus, assembly GCA_032313775.1. Lineage (NCBI taxonomy): Eukaryota > Metazoa > Chordata > Mammalia > Carnivora > Canidae > Urocyon > Urocyon cinereoargenteus. Next base: position 1,006,298 of record JAVLSZ010000041.1, on the reverse strand, counting down.
GGGTTAGGGTTAGGGTTAGGGTTAGGTTTCAGGTTAGGATTAGGGTTACGGTTCGGGTTAGGGTTCGGGTTAGGGTTCAGGTTAGGGTTAGGGTTAGGGTTAGGGTTCGGGTTAGGGTTAGGGTTCGGGTTAGGGTTATGGTTAGGGTTCGGGTTCGGGTTCGGGTTAGGGTTAGGGTTCGGGTTGGGGTTAGGTTTAGGGTTCGGGTTCGGGTTAGGGTTCGGGTTCGGGTTAGGGTTAGGTGTTAGGGTTCGTGTTAGGGTTAGGGTTAGGGTTCGGGTTAGGGTTAGGGTTAGGGTTAGGGTTCGGGTTAGGGTTAGGGTTAGGGTCAGGGTAAGGGTTCGGTTTAGGGTTAGGGTTAGGGTTCGGGTTAGGGTTCGGTTTAGGGTTAGGGTTAGGGTTCGGGTTAGGGTTTGGGTTAGGGTTCGGGTTAGGGTTCGGGTTAGGGTTAGGGTTCGGGTTCGGGTTAGGGTTAGGGTTCGGGTTAGGGTTAGGGTTAGGTTTCGGTTTAGGTTTCGCGTTCGTGTTAGGGTTAGGTTTAGGGTTCGGGTTAGGGTTAGGGTTCGGTTTAGGGTTAGGGGTAGGGTTCGGGTTCGGGTTAGGGTTCGGGTTAGGGTTAGGCTTAGGGTTAGGGTTAGGTTTAGGGTTAGGGTTCGGGTTAGGTTTAGGGTTAGTGTTAGGGTTAGGGTTCGGGTTAGGGTTAGGGTTAGTGTTCGAGTTAGGGTTAGGGTTCGGGTTAGGGTTAGGGGTTAGTGTTAGGGTTAGGGTTAGGGTTAGTGTTCGGGTTAGGGTTAGGGTTAGTGTTAGGGTTAGGGTTCGGGTTAGGGTTAGGGTTAGTGTTAGGGTTAGGGTTCGGGTTAGGTTTAGGGTTATGTTTGGGTTCGGGTTCGGGGTAAGTTTAGGGTTCGGGTTCGGGTTATGTTTAGGGTTAGTGTTAGGGTTAGGGTTCGGGTTAGGGTTAGGGTTAGTGTTCGAGTTAGGGTTAGGGTTCGGGTTAGGGTTAGGGGTTAGGGTTAGGGTTAGGGTTAGGGTTAGTGTTCGGGTTAGGGTTAGGGTTAGTTTTAGGGTTAGGGTTCGGGTTAGGTTTAGGGTTATGTTTGGGTTCGGGTTCGGGGTAAGTTTAGGGTTTGGGTTCGGGTTAGGGTTAGGGTTCGGGTTCGGGTTAGGTGTTAGGTTTAGGGTTAGGGTTAGGGTTCGGGTAGGTTTAGGGTTAGGGTTAGGGTTCGGGTTAGGGTTTGGGTTAGGGTTAGGGTTAGGGTTCGGGTTAGGATTAGGGCTAGGTTTCGGGTTAGGGTTCGAGTTAGGGTTATGGTTAGTGTTCGGGTTAGGTTTCGGGTTAGGGTTCGAGTTAGGGTTCGGGTTAGGGTTAGGGTTAGGTTTCGGGTCAGGGTTAGGTTTAGGTTTCGGGTTAGGGTTCGGGTTCGGGTTAGGGTTCAGTTTCGGTTAGGGTTAGGGTTAGGGTTAGGGTTCGGATTAGGGTTAGGGTTATGGTTAGGGTTCGGGTTAGGGTTCGGGTTAGGGTTAGGATTAGGGTTAGCTTTAGGGTTGGGGTTCGGGTTAGGGTTAGGGTTAGGGTGAGGGTTAGGGTACGGGTTAGGGTTAGGTTTTAGGGTTAGGGTTAGTTGTAGGGTTAGGGTTAGGGTTAGGGGTTAGGGTTAGGGTTAGGGTTAGGGTTCTTGTTAGGGTTAGGGTTCGGGATAGGGTTAGGGTTAGGGTTCGGGTTAGGGTTACGGTTAGGGTTAGGGTTCGGGTTCGGGTTAGGGTTCGGGTTCGGTTTAGGGTTAGGGTTAGGGTTAGTGTTACGGTTAGGTTTAGGGTACGGGTTAGGGTTAGGGTACGGGTTAGTGTTAGGGATAGGGTTAGGGTACGGGTTAGTGTTAGGGATAGGGTTAGGGTTAGGGTTAGGGTACGGGTTAGGGTTAGGGTTCGGGTTAGGGTTAGGGTTAGGGTTCGGGTTAGGGTACGGGTTACGGTTAGGGTTAGGGTTCGGGTTAGGGTTAGGGTTCGGGTTAGGGTTAGGGTTAGGTTTAGGGTTAGGGTTCGGGTTAGGGTTCCGGTTAGGGTTAGGGTTCGGGTTAGGGTTAGGGTTAGGGTTAGGGTTCGGGTTAGGGTTCGGGTTAGGTTTCGGGTTAGGGTTAGGGTTAGGGTTCGGGTTCGGGTTAGGGTTAGGGTTCGGGTTAGGTTTCGGGTTAGGGTTAGGGTTAGGGTTCGGTTTAGGGTTCGCGTTAGGGTTCGGTTTAGGGTTCGGGTTAGGGTTCGGGTTAGGGTTCGGTTTAGGGTTAGGGTTCGGGTTTGGGTTAGGGTTACGGTTCGGGTTAGGGTTAGGGTTAGGATTCGGGTAAGGGTTCGGGTTCGGGTTCGGGTTAGGGTTAGGGTAGGGGTTAGGGTTAGGTTTAGGGTTAGGGTTATGGTTCGGGTTAGGGTTCGGGTTAGGGTTAGGGTTAGGGTTAGGGTTAGTGTTAGGTTTAGGGTTAGGGTTCGGGTTCGGGTTAGGGTTAGGGTTAGGGTTAGGGTTAGGGTTCGGGTTAGGGTTAGGTTTTAGGGTTAGGGTTAGTGTTAGGGTTAGGGTTAGGGGTTAGGGTTAGGGTTAGGGTTAGGGTTCGGGTTAGGGTTTGGGTTAGGGTTAGGGTTAGGGTTCGGGTTAGGGTTAGGGTTAGGGTTCGTGTTAGGGTTAGGGTTAGGGTTCGGGTTAGGGTTCGGTTTAGGTTTAGGTTTAGGGTTCGGGTTAGGGTTCGTGTTAGGGTTAGGTTTCGGGTTAGGGTTAGGGTTAGGGTTCGGGTTAGGGTTCGGGTTAGGGTTAGGGTTCGGGTTCAGTTTAGGTTTAAGGTTAGGGTTCGGGTTAGGGTTAGGGTTAGGGTTAGGTTTCAGGTTAGGGTTAGGGTTACGGTTCGGGTTAGGGTTCGGGTTAGGGTTCAGGTTAGGGTTAGGGTTATGGTTAGGGTTAGGGTTCGGGTTAGGGTTAGGGTTCGGGTTAGGGTTATGGTTAGGGTTCGGGTTCGGGTTCGGGTTAGGGTTAGGGTTCAGGTTGGGGTTAGGGTTAGGGTTCGTGATCGGGTTAGGTTTCGGGTTCGGGTTAGGGTTAGGTGTTAGGGTTCGTGTTAGGGTTAGGGTTAGGGTTCGGGTTAGGGTTAGGGTTAGGGTTAGGTTTCGGGTTAGGGTTAGGGTTAGGGTCAGGGTTAGGGTTCGGTTTAGGGTTAGGTTTAGGGTTCGGGTTAGGGTTCGGGTTAGGGTTAGGGTTAGGGTTCGGGTTAGGGTTTGGGTTAGGGTTCGGGTTAGGGTTCGGGTTAGGGTTAGGGTTCGGGTTCGGGTTAGGTTTAGGGTTCGGGTTAGGGTTAGGGTTTGGGTTAGGGTTCGGGTTAGGGTTCGGGTTAGGGTTAGGGTTCGGGTTCGGGTTAGGTTTAGGGTTCGGGTTAGGGTTAGGGTTAGGTTTCGTTTTAGGTATCGGGTTCGGGTTATGGTTAGTGTTAGGGTTCGGGTTAGGGTTAGGCTTAGGGTTAGGGTTAGGGTTAGAGTTAGGATTCGGGTTAGGTTTAGGGTTAGGGTTAGGGTTAGGGTTCGTGTTAGGTTTAGGGTTAGTGTTCGAGTTAGGGTTAGGGTTCGGGTTAGGGTTAGGGGTTAGGGTTAGGGTTAGGGTTAGGGTTAGTGTTCGGGTTAGGGTTAGGGTTAGGGTTAGGGTTAGGGTTAGGGTTCGGGTTAGGGTTAGGGTTAGGGTTCGGGTTAGGTTTAGGGTTATGGTTTGGGTTCGGGTTCGGGGTAAGGTTAGGGTTCGGGTTCGGGTTAGGGTTCGGGTTCGGGTTC
>JAVLSZ010000041.1:980000-997500 GCA_032313775.1 Urocyon cinereoargenteus | reverse complement strand
GGTTAGGGTTAGGGTTAGGGTTAGGGTTCGGGTTAGGGTTAGGTTTAGGGTTAGGGTTAGGGTTCGTGTTAGGGTTAGGGTTAGAGTTAGGGTTAGGGTTAGTGTTAGGTTTAGGGTTAGGGTTCGGGTTAGGGTTAGGGTTAGGGTTAGGGTTAGGGTTCGGGTTAGGTTTAGGTTTTAGGGTTACGGTTAGTGTTAGGGTTAGGGTTAGGGGTTAGGGTTAGGGTTAGGGTTAGGGTTCGGGTTAGGGTTTGTGTTAGGGTTAGGGTTAGGGTTCGGGTTAGGGTTAGGGTTAGGGTTCGTGTTAGGGTTAGGGTTAGGGTTCGGGTTAGGGTTCGGTTTAGGGTTAGGTTTAGGGTTCGGGTTAGGGTTCGGGTTAGGGTTAGGTTTCGGGTTAGGGTTAGGGTTAGGGTTCGGGTTAGGGTTCAGGTTAGGGTTAGGGTCGGGTTCAGTTTAGGGTTAAGGTTAGGGTTCGGGTTAGGGTTAGGGTTAGGGTTAGGGTTAGGTTTAGGGTTAGGGTTCGGGTTAGTGTTAGGGTTAGGGTTAGGTTTCAGGTTAGGATTAGGGTTACGGTTCGGGTTAGGGTTCGGGTTAGGGTTCAGGTTAGGGTTAGGGTTAGGGTTAGGGTTAGGGTTCGGGTTAGGGTTAGGGTTCGGGTTAGGGTTATGGTTAGGGTTCGGGTTCGGGTTCGGGTTAGGGTTAGGGTTCGGGTTGGGGTTAGGTTTAGGGTTCGGGTTCGGGTTAGGGTTCGGGTTCGGGTTAGGGTTAGGTGTTAGGGTTCGTGTTAGGGTTAGGGTTAGGGTTCGGGTTAGGGTTAGGGTTAGGGTTAGGGTTCGGGTTAGGGTTAGGTTTAGGGTCAGGGTTAGGGTTCGGTTTAGGGTTAGGGTTAGGGTTCGGGTTAGGGTTCGTGTTAGGGTTAGGGTTAGGGTTCTGGTTAGGGTTTGGGTTAGGGTTCGGGTTAGGTTTCGGGTTAGGGTTAGGGTTCGGGTTCGGGTTAGGGTTCGGGTTCGGGTTAGGGTTAGGTGTTAGGGTTCGTGTTAGGGTTAGGGTTAGGTTTCGGTTTAGGTTTCAGGTTCGTGTTAGGGTTAGGTTTAGGGTTCGGTTTAGGGTTAGGTTCGGTTTAGGGTTAGGGTTAGGGTTAGGGTTCGGGTTAGGGTTCGGGTTAGGGTTAGGCTTAGGGTTAGGGTTAGGTTTAGGGTTAGGGTTCGGGTTAGGTTTAGGGTTAGTGTTAGGGTTAGGGTTCGGGTTAGGGTTAGGGTTAGTGTTCGAGTTAGGGTTAGGGTTCGGTTTAGGGTTAGGGGTTAGGGTTAGGGTTAGGTTTAGGGTTAGTGTTCGGGTTAGGGTTAGGGTTAGTGTTAGGGTTAGTGTTCGGGTTAGGGTTAGGGTTAGGGTTAGGTTTAGGGTTCGGGTTAGGTTTAGGGTTATGTTTGGGTTCGGGTTCGGGGTAAGTTTAGGGTTCGGGTTCGGGTTAGGGTTCGGGTTCGGGTTCGGGTTAGGTGTTAGGTTTAGGGTTAGGGTTAGGGTTCGGTTTAGGGTTAGGGTTAGGGTTAGGGTTCGGGTTAGGGTTTGGGTTAGGGTTAGGGTTAGGGTTCGGGTTAGGATTAGGGCTAGGTTTCGGGTTAGGGTTCGAGTTAGGGTTATGGTTAGTGTTCGGGTTAGGTTTCGGGTTAGGGTTCGAGTTAGGGTTCGGGTTAGGGTTAGGGTTAGGTTTAGGGTCAGGGTTAGGTTTAGGTTTCGGGTTAGGGTTCGGGTTCGGGTTAGGGTTCAGTTTCGGTTAGGGTTAGGGTTAGGGTTCGGATTAGGGTTAGGGTTATGGTTAGGGTTCGGGTTAGGGTTCGGGTTAGGGTTAGGATTAGGGTTAGGTTTAGGGTGGGGTTCGGGTTAGGGTTAGGGTTAGGGTGAGGGTTAGGGTACGGGTTAGGGTTAGGGTTAGGGTTAGGGTTCGGGTTAGGGTTCGGGTTAGGGTTAGGGTTCGGGTTTGGGTTAGGGTTAGGGTTCGGGTTAGGGTTAGGGTTAGGATTCGGGTTAGGGTTCGGGTTCGGGTTAGGTTTAGGTTTCGGGTTAGGGTTAGGTTTAGGGTTAGGGTTAGGGTTAGGGTTCGGGTTAGGGTTCGGGTTAGGGTTAGGGTTAGGGTTAGGTTTAGGGTTAGGTTTAGGGTTAGGGTTCGGGTTAGGGTTAGGGTTCGGGTTAGGGTTAGGGTTAGGGTTCGGGTTAGGGTTAGGGTTGGGGTTAGGGTTTGGGGTTAGGGTTAGGGTTAGGGTTAGGGTTAGGGTTAGGGTTCGGGTTAGGGTTAGGTTTAGGGTTAGGGTTAGGGTTCGTGTTAGGGTTAGGGTTAGGGTTAGGGTTAGTGTTAGGTTTAGGGTTAGGGTTCGGGTTAGGGTTAGGGTTAGGGTTAGGGTAAGGTTTAGGGTTCGGGTTAGGGTTAGGTTTTAGGGTTAGGGTTAGTTTTAGGGTTAGGGTTAGTGGTTAGGGTTAGGTTTCGCGTTAGGGTTAGTGTTATGGTTTGGGTTCGGGTTCGGGGTAGGGTTAGGGTATGGGTTCGGGTTCGGGTTCGGGTTCGGGTTCGGGTTAGAGGTTAGGGTTCGGGTTATGGTTAGGGTTAGGGTTCGGGTTAGGGTTAGGGTTAGGGTTCGGGTTACGGTTAGGGTTAGGGTTCGGGTTAGGGTTAGGGTTCGGGTTAGGGTACGGGTTAGGGTTAGGGTTAGGGTTCGGGTTAGGGTTAGGGTTCGGGTTAGGGTTAGAGTTAGGTTTAGTGTTCGGGTTACGGTTAGGGTTAGGGTTCGAGTTAGGGTTAGGGTTCGTGTAAGGGTTAGGGGTTAGGGTTCGGGTTAGGGTTAGGGTTAGGGTTCGGTTTAGGGTTAGGGTTAGGGTTAGTGTTAGGGTTCGGGTTAGGGTTTGGATTAGGGTTAGGGTTAGGGTTCGGGTTAGGGTTAGGTTTATGGTTTGGTTTCGGGTTCGGGGTAAGGTTAGGGTTCGGGTTCGGGTTAGGGTTGGGGTTCGGATTCGCGTTAGGGGTTAGGGTTCGGGTTAGGGTTAGGGTTAGGTTTCGGGATATGGTTAGGGTTAGGGTTAGGGTTCGGGTTAGGGTTTGGGGTTAGGGTTAGGGTTAGGTTTAGGGTTAGGGTTCGGGTTAGGGTTAGGGTTAGGATTCGGGTTAGGGTTCGGTTTAGGGTTCGTGTTAGGGTTCTGGTTAGGGTTCGGGTTAGGGTTCGGTTTGGGTTCGGGTTAGGGTTAGGGTTCGGGTTAGGGTTACGGTTAGGGTTCGGGTTAGGGTTCGTGTTCGGGTTAGGGTTCGGGATCGGGTTAGGGTTAGGGTTCGGGTTCGGGTTAGGGTTAGGGTTAGGGTTAGGGTTCGGTTTAGGGTTCGGGTTAGGGTTAATGTTAGATTTAGGGTTAGGGTTCGGATTAGGTTAGGTTTAGTGTTAGGTTTACGGTTAGGGTTAGGGTTAGGGTTAGGGTTAGGGTTAGGGTTCGGGTTAGGGTTCGGGTTAGGGTTAGGGCTCGGGTTAGGGTTAGGGTTAGGGTTAGGGTTAGGGTTCTGGTTAGGGTTCGGGTTAGGGTTCGGGTTAGGTTTAGGGGTAGGGTTCGGGTTATGGTTAGGTTTAGGGTTAGAGTTAGGGTTAGGGTTAGGGTTCGGGTTCGGGTTAGGGTTAGGGTTAGGTTTAGGGTTCGGGTTAGGGTTAGGTTTAGGGTTCGGGTTCGGGTTCGGGTTCGGGTTAGGGTTCGGGTTCGTGTAAGGTTAGGGGTTAGTGTTCAGGTTAGGGTTAGGTTTAGGGTTCGGGTTAGGGTTCGGGTTAGGGTTAGGGTTAGGGTTCGGTTTAGGGTTAGGTTTAGGGTTAGGGTTAGGGTTAGGGTTAGGGTTCGGATTAGGGTTAGGGGTTAGGTTTACGGTTCGGGTTAGGGTTCGGGTTAGGGTTCGGGTTAGGGTTAGGGTTAGGGTTAGGGTTCAGGTTACGTTAAGGGTTAGGGTTAGGGTTCGCGTTAGGGTTAGTGTTATGGTTTGGGTTCGGGTTCGGGGTAGGGTTAGGGTTCGGGTTCGGGTTAGGGTTCGGGTTCAGGTTCGGGTTAGAGGTTAGGGTTCGGGTTATGGTTAGGGTTAGGGTTCGGTTAGGGTTCGGGTTCGGGTTATGGTTAGGGTTAGGGTTCGGTTAGGGTTCGGGTTAGGGTTAGGTTTTGGGTTTGGGTTAGGGTTCGGGTTAGGGTTCGGGTTAGGGTTAGGGTTAGGGTTAGGGTTCGGGTTCGGGTTCGGGGTTAGGGTTAGTGTTAGGGTTCGGGTTAGGGTTTGGGTTAGTGTTAGGATTCAGGTAAGGGCCTAGGGTTCGGGTTCGGATTCGGGTTAGGGTTAGGGTTCTGTTTAGGGTTAGGTTTAGGGTTTGGGTTAGGGTTAGGGTTAGGGTTAGTTTTAGGGTTCGAGTTAGGGTTAGGGTTAGGGTTCGGGTTAGGGTTCGGGTTATCGTTAGGGTTAGGGTTAGGGTTCGGTTTAGGGTTAGGTTTCGGGTTCGGGTTAGGGTTAGGGTTAGGGTTCGGGTTAGGGTTCGGGTTAGGTTTCGGGTTCGGGTAAGGGCCTAGGGTTCGGGTTCGGGTTAGGTTTAGGTTTAGGGTTCTGTTTAGGGTTAGGGTTAGGGTTTGGGTTAGGGTTAGGGTTAGGGTTAAGTTTAGGGTTCGGGTTTGGGTTAGGGTTAAGGTTCGGGTTAGGGTTCGGGTTAGAGTTAGGGTTAGGGTTAGGGTTCGGTTTACGGTTAGGGTTAGGGTTAGGTTTAGGGTTAGGGTACGTGTTAGGGTTAGTGTACGGGTTAGGTTTAGGGTAAGGGTTAGGGTTAGGGTACGGGTTAGGTTTAGGGTACGGGTTAGGGTTAGGGTTAGGGTAGGGTTAGGGAACGGGTTAGGGTTAGGGAACGGTTAGGGTTAGGGTTAGGGTACGGGTTAGGGTTAGTGTTAGGGGTTAGGTTTAGGGTTAGGGTTAGGGTTAGGGTACGGGTTAGGGTTAGGGTACGGGTTAGGGTTAGGGTTAGAGTTAGGGTTAGCGTACGGGTTAGGGTTAGGGTTAGGGTTAGGTTTAGGGTACGGGTTAGGGTTAGGGTACGGGTTAGTGTTAGGGATAGGGTTAGGGTTAGGGTTAGGGTACGGGTTAGGGTTAGGGTAAGGGTTAGGGTTAGGGTTAGGGGTTAGGGGTTAGGGTTAGGGTTAGGCTTAGGGTTAAGGTACGGGTTCGGGTACTGGTTAGGGTTAGGGTACGGGTTAGGGTTAGGGTTAGGGTTAGGTTTAGGGTTCGGGTTAGGGTTAGTGTTCGGGTTAGGGTTAGGGTAGGGTTCGGGTTAGGGTTAGGGTTAGGGTTCGGTTTAGGGTTAGGGTTAGGGTTAGGGTTCGGGTTCGGGTTAGGGTTCGGGTTAGGGTACGGGTTCGGGTTAGTGTTCGGGTTCGGTTTAGGGTTAGGGTTAGGGTTAGGGTTAGATTTGGAATAGGGTTATGGTTTGGGTTCGGGTTCGGGGTAGGGTTAGGGTTCGGGTTCGGGTTACGGTACGGGTTCGGGTTCGGGTTAGGGGTTAGGGTTCGGGTTAGGGTTAGGGTTAGGTTTCGGGTTAGGGTTAGGGTTCGGGTTAGGGTTAGGGTTAGGGTAAGGGTTCGGGTTAGGGTTCGGGTTCGGGTTAGGGTTCGGGTTAGGTTTCGGGTCGGGTTAGGGTTCGGGTTCGGTTTAGGGTTAGGGTTAGGGTTCGGGTTAGGGTTAGTGTTTGGGTTAGGGTTAGGGTTAGGTTTCGGGTTAGGTTTAGGGTTAGGGTTAGGGTTAGGTTTCGGGTTAGGTTTAGGGTTATGGTTAGGGTTAGGGTTCGGGTTAGGTTTAGGGTTAGGGATAGGGTTAGGGTTAAGGTTCGGCTTACGGTTAGGGTTAGGGTTAGGTTTAGGGTTAGGGTTCGCGTTAGGGTTAGTGTTATGGTTTGGGTTCGTGTTCGGAGTAGGGTTAGGGTATGGGTTCGGGTTAGGGTTCGGGTTCGGGTTCGGGTTATAGGTTAGGGTTCGGGTTATGGTTAGGGTCAGGTTTCGGGTTAGGGTTAGGGTTAGGGTTCGGGTTACGGTTAGGGTTAGGGTTCGGGTTAGGGTTAGGGTTAGGGTTCGGGTTAGGGGACGGGTTAGGGTTAGGGTTAGGGTTCGGGTTAGGGTTAGGGTTCGGGTTAGGGTTAGGGTTAGGGTTAGGGTTCGGGTTAGGGTTCGGGTTAGGGTTAGGGTTCGGGTTAGGGTTAGGGTTAGGGTTCGGGTTCGGGTTAGGGTTCGGGTTAGGTTTCGGGTTAGGGTTAGGGTTAGGGTTCGGGTTCGGGTTAGGGTTAGGGTTCGGGTTAGTTTTCAGGTTAGGGTTATTGTTAGGGTTCGGTGTAGGGTTCACGTTAGGGTTCGGTTTAGGGTTCGGGTTAGGGTTCGGGGTAGGGTTCGGGTTAGGGTTAGGGTTCGGGTTTGGGTTAGGGTTAGGGTTCGGTTTAGGGTTAGGTTTAGGTTTCGGGTTAGGGTTCGGGTTCGGGTTCGGGTTAGGGTTAGGGTTCGGGTTAGGGTTAGGTTTAGGGTTAGGGTTAGGGTTAGGGTTCGGGTTAGGTTTCGGGTTAGGGTTAGGGTTAGGGTTAGGGTTAGTGTTAGGTTTAGGGTTAGGGTTCGGGTTCGGGTTAGGGTTAGGGTTAGGGTTAGGGTTCGGGTTAGGGTTAGGTTTTAGGGTTAGGGTTAGTGTTAGGGTTAGGGTTAGGGGTTAGGGTTAGGGTTAGGGTTAGGGTTCGGGTTAGGGTTTGGGTTAGGGTTAGGGTTAGGGTTCGGGTTAGGGTTAGGGTTCGTGTTAGGGTTAGGGTAAAGGTTCGGGTTAGGGTTCGGTTTAAGGTTAGGTTTAGGGTTCGGGTTAGGGTTCGGGTTAGGGTTAGGTTTCGGGTTAGGGTTAGGGTTAGGGTTCGGGTTAGGGTTCGGGTTAGGGTTAGGGTTCGGGTTCATTTTAGGTTTAAGTTTAGGGTTCGGGTTAGGGTTAGGGTTAGGGTTAGGTTTAGGGTTAGGGTTCGGGTTAGGGTTAGGGTTAGGGTTAGGTTTCAGGTTAGGGTTAGGGTTACGGTTCGGGTTAGGGTTCGGGTTAGGGTTCAGGTTAGGGTTAGGGTTATGGTTAGGGTTAGGGTTCGGGTTAGGGTTAGGGTTCGGGTTAGGGTTATGGTTAGGGTACGGGTTCGGGTTCGGGTTAGGGTTAGGGTTCAGGTTGGGGTTAGGGTTAGGGTTCGTGATCGGGTTAGGGTTCGGGTTCGGGTTAGGGTTAGGTGTTAGGGTTCGTGTTAGGGTTAGGGTTAGGGTTCGGGTTAGGGTTAGTGTTAGGGTTAGGGTTCGGGTTAGGTTTAGGGTTAGGGTCAGGTTAGGGTTCGGTTTAGGGTTAGGTTTAGGGTTCGGGTTAGGGTTCGGGTTAGGGTTAGGGTTAGGGTTCGGGTTAGGGTTTGGGTTAGGGTTCGGGTTAGGGTTCGGGTTAGGGTTAGGGTTCGGGTTCGGGTTAGGGTTAGGGTTCGGGTTAGGGTTAGGGTTAGGGTTCGGGTTAGGGTTTGGGTTAGGGTTCGGGTTAGGGTTAGGGTTAGGGTTCGGGTTAGGGTTTGGGTTAGGGTTAGGCTTAGGGTTAGGGTTAGGGTTAGGATTCGGGTTAGGTTTAGGGTTAGGGTTAGGGTTAGGGTTCGTGTTAGGGTTAGGGTTAGTGTTCGAGTTAGGGTTAGGGTTCGGGTTAGGGTTAGGGGTTAGGGTTAGGGTTAGGGTTAGGGTTAGTGTTCGGGTTAGGGTTAGGGTTAGGGTTAGGGTTAGGGTTCGGGTTAGGGTTAGGGTTAGGGTTAGGGTTCGGGTTAGGTTTAGGGTTATGGTTTGGGTTCGGTTTCGGGGTAAGGTTAAGGTTCGGGTTCGGGTTAGGTTTCGGGTTCGGGTTCGGGTTAGGTGTTAGGTTTAGGGTTAGGGTTAGGGTTCGGGTTAGTGTTAGGGTTAGGGTTAGGGTTCGTGTTAGGGTTTGGGTTAGGGTTAGGGTTAGGGTTCGATTAGGATTAGGGCTAGGTTTCGGGTTAGGGTTCGAGTTAGGGTTATGGTTAGTGTTCGGGTTAGGGTTCGGGTTAGGGTTCGGGTTAGGGTTCGGGTTAGGGTTAGGGTTAGGTTTCGGGTTAGGGTTAGGTTTAGGCTTCGGGTTAGGGTTCGGGTTCGAGTTAGGGTTCGGTTTCGGTTAGGGTTAGGGTTAGGGTTCTGATTAGGGTTAGGGTTAGGGTTAGGGTTCGGATTAGGGTTCGGGTTAGGGTTAAGGTTAGGGTTAGGGTTAGGGTTAGGGTTCGGGTTAGGGTTCGGGTTAGGGTTAGGGTTCGGGTTAGGGTTAGGGTTACGGTTCGGGTTCGGGTTAGGGTTCGGGTTAGGTTTCGGGTTAGGGTTAGGGTTAGGGTTCGGGTTCGGGTTAGGGTTAGGGTTCGGGTTAGGTTTCGGGTTAGGGTTAGGGTTAGGGTTCGGTTTAGGGTTCGCGTTAGGGTTCGGGTTAGGGTTCGGGTTAGGGTTCGGGCTAGGTTTCGGGTTAGGGTTAGGGTTCGGGTTTGGGTTAGGGTTAGGGTTCGGGTTAGGTTTAGGGTTAGGATTCGGGTTAGGATTCGGGTTCGGGTTCGGGTTAGGGTTAGGGTTCGGGTTAGGGTTAGGTTTAGGGTTAGGGTTAGGGTTAGGGTTCGGTTTAGGGTTAGGTTTAGGGTTAGGGTTAGGGTTCGTGTTAGGGTTAGGGTTAGGGTTAGGGTTAGGGTTAGGGTTAGTGTTAGGCTTAGGGTTAGGGTTCGGGTTAGGGTTACGGTTAGGGTTAGGGTTAGGGTTCGGGTTAGGGTTAGGTTTTAGGGTTACGGTTAGTGTTAGGGTTAGGGTTAGGGGTTAGGGTTAGGGTTAGGGTTCGGGTTAGGGTTTGGGTTAGAGTTAGGGTTAGGGTTCGGGTTAGGGTTAGGTTTAGGGTTCGTGTTAGGGTTAGGGTTAGGGTTCGGGTTAGGGTTCGGTTTAGGGTTAGGTTTAGGGTTCGGGTTAGGGTTCGGGTTAGGGTTAGGTTTCGGGTTAGGGTTAGGGTTAGGGTTCGGGTTAGGGTTCAAGTTAGGGTTAGGGTTCGAGTTCAGTTTAGGGTTAAGGTTAGGGTTCGGGTTAGGGTTAGGGTTAGGGTTAGGGTTAGGTTTAGGGTTAGGGTTCGGGTTAGGGTTAGGGTTAGGGTTAGGTTTCAGGTTAGGATTAGGGTTACGGTTCGGGTTAGGGTTCGGGTTAGGGTTCAGGTTAGGGTTAGGGTTAGGGTTAGGTTTAGGGTTCGGGTTAGGGTTAGGGTTCGGGTTAGGGTTATGGTTAGGGTTCGGGTTCGGGTTCGGGTTAGGGTTAGGGTTCGGGTTGGGGTTAGGTTTAGGGTTCGGGTTAGGGTTCGGGTTCGGGTTAGGTGTTAGGGTTCGTGTTAGGGTTAGGGTTAGGGTTCGGGTTAGGGTTAGGGTTAGTGTTAGGTTTCGGGTTAGGGTTAGGGTTAGGGTCAGGGTTAGTGTTCGGTTTAGGGTTAGGGTTAGGGTTCGGGTTAGGGTTCGGGTTAGGGTTAGGGTTAGGGTTCGGGTTAGGGTTTGGGTTAGGGTTCGGGTTAGGGTTCGGGTTAGGGTTAGGGTTCGGGTTCGGGTTAGGGTTAGGGTTCGGGTTAGGGTTAGGGTTAGGTTTCGGTTTAGGTTTCGGGTTCGTGTTAGGGTTAGGTTTAGGGTTCGGGTTAGGGTTAGGGTTCGGTTTAGGGTTAGGGTTAGGGTTAGGGTTCGGGTTAGGGTTCGATTTAGGGTTAGGCTTAGGGTTAGGGTTAGGTTTAGGGTTAGGGTTATTGTTCGGGTTAGGGTTCGGGTTAGGGTTAGGGTTAGTGTTCGAGTTAGGGTTAGGGTTCGGGTTAGGGTTAGGGGTTAGGGTTCGGGTTAGGGTTTGGGTTAGGGTTAGGCTTAGGGTTAGGGTTAGGGTTAGGATTCGGGTTAGGTTTAGGGTTAGGGTTAGGGTTAGGGTTCGGGTTAGGTTTTGGGTTAGGGTTAGGCTTAGGGTTAGGGTTAGGGTTAGGATTCGGGTTAGGTTTAGGGTTAGGGTTAGGGTTAGGTTTCGTGTTAGGGTTAGGGTTAGTGTTCGAGTTAGGGTTAGGGTTCGGGTTAGGGTTAGGGGTTAGGGTTAGGGTTAGGGTTAGGGTTAGTGTTCGGGTTAGGGTTAGGGTTAGGGTTAGGGTTAGGGTTCGGGTTAGGGTTAGGGTTAGGGTTAGGGTTCGGGTTAGGTTTAGGGTTATGGTTTGGGTTCGGTTTCGGGGTAAGGTTAAGGTTCGGGTTCGGGTTAGGTTTCGGGTTCGGGTTCGGGTTAGGTGTTAGGTTTAGGGTTAGGGTTAGGGTTCGGGTTAGTGTTAGGGTTAGGGTTAGGGTTCGTGTTAGGGTTTGGGTTAGGGTTAGGGTTAGGGTTCGATTAGGATTAGGGCTAGGTTTCGGGTTAGGGTTCGAGTTAGGGTTATGGTTAGTGTTCGGGTTAGGGTTCGGGTTAGGGTTCGGGTTAGGGTTCGGGTTAGGGTTAGGGTTAGGTTTCGGGTTAGGGTTAGGTTTAGGCTTCGGGTTAGGGTTCGGGTTCGGGTTAGGGTTCGGTTTCGGTTAGGGTTAGGGTTAGGGTTCTGATTAGGGTTAGGGTTAGGGTTAGGGTTCGGATTAGGGTTCGGGTTAGGGTTAGGGTTAGGGTTAGGGTTAGGGTTCGGGTTAGGGTTCGGGTTAGGGTTAGGGTTCGGGTTAGGGTTAGGGTTACGGTTCGGGTTCGGGTTAGGGTTCGGGTTAGGTTTCGGGTTAGTGTTAGGGTTAGGGTTCGGGTTCGGGTTAGGGTTAGGGTTCGGGTTAGGTTTCGGGTTAGGGTTAGGGTTAGGGTTCGGTTTAGGGTTCGCGTTAGGGTTCGGGTTAGGGTTCGGGTTAGAGTTCGGGCTAGGTTTCGGGTTAGGGTTAGGGTTCGGGTTTGGGTTAGGGTTAGGGTTCGGGTTAGGTTTAGGGTTAGGATTCGGGTTAGGATTCGGATTCGGGTTCGGGTTAGGGTTAGGGTTCGGGTTAGGGTTAGGTTTAGGGTTAGGGTTAGGGTTAGGGTTAGGGTTCGGTTTAGGGTTAGGTTTAGGGTTAGGGTTAGGTTTCGTGTTAGGGTTAGGGTTAGGGTTAGGGTTAGGGTTAGGGTTAGTGTTAGGCTTAGGGTTAGGGTTAGGGTTAGGGTTACGGTTAGGGTTAGGGTTAGGGTTCGGGTTAGGGTTAGGTTTTAGGGTTACGGTTAGTGTTAGGGTTAGGGTTAGGGGTTAGGGTTAGGGTTAGGGTTAGGGTTCGGGTTAGGGTTTGGGTTAGGGTTAGGGTTAGGGTTCGGGTTAGGGTTAGGGTTAGGGTTCGTGTTAGGGTTAGGGTTAGGGTTCGGGTTAGGGTTCGGTTTAGGGTTAGGTTTAGGGTTCGGGTTAGGGTTCGGGTTAGGGTTAGGTTTCGGGTTAGGGTTAGGGTTAGGGTTCGGGTTAGGGTTCAAGTTAGGGTTAGGGTTCGAGTTCAGTTTAGGGTTAAGTTTAGGGTTCGTGTTAGGGTTAGGGTTAGGGTTCGGGTTAGGGTTCGGTTTAGGGTTAGGTTTAGGGTTCGGGTTAGGTTTCGGGTTAGGGTTAGGGTTAGGGTTCGGGTTAGGGTTCAAGTTAGGGTTAGGGTTCGAGTTCAGTTTAGGGTTAAGTTTAGGGTTTGGGTTAGGGTTAGGGTTCGGGTTAGGGTTATGGTTAGGTTTCGGGTTCGGGTTCGGGTTAGGGTTAGGGTTCGGGTTGGGGTTAGGTTTAGGGTTCGGGTTAGGGTTCGGGTTCGGGTTAGGTTTTAGGGTTCGTGTTAGGGTTAGGGTTAGGGTTCGGGTTAGGGTTAGGGTTAGGGTTAGGGTTCGGGTTAGGGTTAGGGTTAGGGTCAGGGTTAGGGTTCGGTTTAGGGTTAGGGTTAGGGTTCGGGTTAGGGTTCGGGTTAGGGTTAGGGTTAGGGTTCGGGTTAGGGTTTGGGTTAGGTTTCGGGTTAGGGTTCGGGTTAGGGTTAGGGTTCGGGTTCGGGTTAGGGTTAGGGTTCGGGTTAGGGTTAGGGTTAGGTTTCGGTTTAGGTTTCGGGTTCGTGTTAGGGTTAGGTTTAGGGTTCGTGTTAGGGTTAGGGTTCGGTTTAGGGTTAGGGTTAGGGTTAGGGTTCGGGTTAGGGTTCGATTTATGGTTAGGCTTAGGGTTAGGGTTAGGTTTAGGGTTAGGGTTATTGTTCGGGTTAGGGTTAGGGTTAGTGTTCGAGTTAGGGTTAGGGTTCGGGTTAGGGTTAGGGGTTAGGGTTAGGGTTAGGGTTAGGGTTAGTGTTCGGGTTAGGGTTAGGGTTAGTGTTAGGGTTAGGGTTCGGGTTAGGGTTAGGGTTATGGTTAGGGTTAGGGTTCGGGTTAGGTTTAGGGTTATGGTTTGGGTTCGGGTTCGGGTTAAGCTTAGGGTTCGGGTTCGGGTTAGGTTTCGGGTTCGGGTTCGGGTTAGGTGTTAGGTTTAGGGTTAGGGTTAGGGTTCGGGTTAGGGTTAGGGTTAGGGTTAGGGTTCGGGTTAGGGTTTGGGTTAGGGTTAGGGTTAGGGTTCGGGTTAGGATTAGGGCTAGGTTTCGGGTTAGGGTTCGAGTTAGGGTTATGGTTAGTGTTCGGGTTAGGTTTCGGGTTAGGGTTCGAGTTAGGGTTCGGGTTAGGGTTAGGGTTAGGTTTCGGGTCAGGGTTAGGTTTAGGTTTCGGGTTAGGGTTCGGGTTCGGGTTAGGGTTCAGTTTCGGTTAGGGTTAGGGTTAGGGTTCGGATTAGGGTTAGGGTTATGGTTAGGGTTCGGGTTAGGGTTCGGGTTAGGGTTAGGATTAGGGTTAGGTTTAGGGTTGGGGTTCGGGTTAGGGTTAGGGTTAGGGTTAGGGTTAGGGTTAGGGTACGGGTTAGGGTTAGGTTTTAGGGTTAGGGTTAGGGATAGGGTTAGGGTTAGGGTTAGGGGTTAGGGTTAGGGTTAGGGTTCGGGTTAGGGTTAGGGTTAGTTTTAGGGTTAGGATTAGGGTTCGGGTTAGGGTTAGGGTTAGGTTTAGGGTTCGGGTTAGGGTTCGGGTTAGGGTTAGGTTTCGGGTTAGGGTTAGGGTTAGGGTTCGGGTTAGGGTTCAGGTTAGGGTTAGGGTTCGAGTTCAGTTTAGGGTTAAGGTTAGGGTTCGGGTTAGGGTTAGGGTTAGGGTTAGGGTTCGGTTTAGGTTTAGGTTTCGGGTTAGGGTTAGGGTTAGGGTTAGGTTTCAGGTTAGGATTAGGGTTACGGTTCGGGTTAGGGTTCGGGTTAGGGTTCAGGTTAGGGTTAGGGATAGGGTTAGGGTTAGGGTTCGGGTTAGGGTTAGGGTTCGGGTTAGGGTTATGGTTAGGGTTCGGGTTCGGGTTCGGGTTAGGGTTAGGGTTCGGGTTGTGGTTAGGTTTAGGGTTCGGGTTCGGGTTAGGGTTCGGGTTCGGGTTAGGTGTTAGGGTTCGTGTTAGGGTTAGGGTTAGGGTTCGGGTTAGGGTTAGGGTTAGGATCAGGGTTAGGGTTCGGTTTAGGGTTAGGGTTAGGGTTCGGGTTAGGGTTCGGGTTAGGTTTAGGGTTAGGGTTCGGGTTAGGGTTTGGGTTAGGGTTCGGGTTAGGTTTCGGGTTAGGGTTAGGGTTCGGGTTCGGGTTAGGGTTAGGGTCCGGGTTAGGGTTAGGGTTAGGTTTCGGTTTAGGTTTCGGGTTCGTGTTAGGGTTAGGTTTAGTGTTCGGGTTAGGGTTAGGGTTCGGTTTAGGGTTAGGGTTAGGGTTAGGGTTCGGGTTAGGGTTCGAATTAGGGTTAGGCTTAGGGTTAGGGTTAGGTTTAGGGTTAGGGTTAGGGTTCGGGTTAGGGTTCGGGTTAGGGTTAGGGTTAGTGTTCGAGTTAGGGTTAGGGTTCGGGTTAGGGTTAGGGGTTAGGGTTAGGGTTAGGGTTAGGGTTAGTGTTCGGGTTAGGGTTAGGGTTAGTGTTAGGGTTAGGTTTCGGGTTAGGGTTAGGGTTAGGGTTAGGGTTAGTGTTCGGGTTAGCTTTAGGGTTATGGTTTGGGTTCGGGTTCGGGGTAAGCTTAGGGTTCGGGTTCGGGTTAGGGTTCGGGTTCGGGTTCGGGTTAGGTGTTAGGTTTATGGTTAGGGTTAGGGTTCGGGTTAGGGTTAGGGTTAGGGTTAGGGTTCCGGTTAGGGTTTGGGTTAGGGTTAGGGTTAGGGTTCGGGTTAGGATTAGGGCTAGGTTTCGGGTTAGGGTTCGAGTTAGAGTTATGGTTAGTTTTCGGGTTAGGTTTCGGGTTAGGGTTCGAGTTAGGGTTCGGGTTAGGGTTAGGGTTAGGTTTCGGGTCAGGGTTAGGTTTAGGTTTCGGGTTAGGGTTCGGGTTCGGGTTAGGGTTCAGTTTCGTTTAGGGTTAGGGTTAGGGTTCGGATTAGGGTTAGGGTTATGGTTAGGGTTCGGGTTAGGGTTCGGGTTACGGTTAGGATTAGGGTTAGGTTTAGGGTTGGGGTTCGGGTTAGGGTTAGGGTTAGGGTGAGGGTTAGGGTACGGGTTAGGGTTAGGTTTTAGGGTTAGGGTTAGGTGTAGGGTTAGGGTTAGCGTTAGGGGTTAGGGTTAGGGTTAGGGTTAGGGTTAGGGTTCGGGTTAGGGTTAGGGTTCGGGTTAGGGTTAGGGTTCGGGTTCGGGTTAGGGTTCGGGTTCGGTTTAGGGTTAGGGTTAGGGTTAGGGTTAGGGTTAGGTTTAGGGTACGAGTTAGGGTTAGGGTACGGGTTAGTGTTAGGGATAGGGTTAGGGTACGGGTTAGTGTTATGGATAGGGTTAGGGTTAGGGTTAGGGTACGGGTTAGGTTTAGGGTAAGGGTTAGGGTTAGGGTTAGGGGTTAGGGGTTAGGGTTAGTGTTAGGCTTAGGGTTAAGTTACGGGTTCGGGTACTGGTTAGGGTTAGGGTACGGGTTAGGGTTAGGGTTAGTGTTCGGGTTAGGTTTCGGGTTAGGGTTCGAGTTAGGGTTCGGGTTAGGGTTAGGGTTAGGTTTCGGGTTAGGGTTCGAGTTAGGGTTCGGGTTAGGGTTAGGGTTAGGTTTCGGGTCAGGGTTAGGTTTAGGTTTCGGGTTAGGGTTCGGGTTCGGGTTAGGGTTCAGTTTCGGTTAGGGTTAGGGTTAGGGTTCGGATTAGGGTTAGGGTTATGGTTAGGGTTCGGGTTAGGGTTCGGGTTAGGGTTAGGATTAGGGTTAGGTTTAGGGTTGGGGTTCGGGTTAGGGTTAGGGTTAGGGTTAGGGTTAGGGTACGGGTTAGGGTTAGGTTTTAGGGTTAGGGTTAGGGATAGGGTTAGTGTTAGGGTTAGGGGTTAGGGTTAGTGTTAGGGTTAGGGTTAGGGTTCGGGTTAGGGTTCGGGTTAGGGTTAGGGTTAGGTTTAGGGTTAGGATTAGGGTTCGGGTTAGGGTTAGGGTTAGGGTTAGGGTTAGGGTTCGGGTTGGGTTAGGGTTAGGGTTCGGGTTAGGGTTAGGGTTAGGGTTCGGGTTCGGGTTAGGGTTCGGGTTAGGGTTAGGGTTAGGACTCGGGTTAGGGTTAGGGTTAGGGTTAGGGTTAGGGTTCGGGTTAGGGTTAGGGTTCGGGTTAGGGTTAGGTTTAGGGTTCGGGTTAGGGTTAGGTTTAGGGTTCGGGTGAGTGTTAGGGTTCGGGTTCGGGTTAGGTTTTGGGTTAGGGTTTGGGTTAGGTTTCGGTTAGGGTTCGGGTTAGGGTTCGGGTTAGGGTTCGGGTTAGGGTTCGGGTTCGGGTTCGGGTTCGGGTTAGGGTTAGGGTTCGGTTTAGGGTTAGGGTTCCGGTTAGGGTTAGGGTTAGGGTTCGGGTTAGGGTTAGGATTAGGGTTCGGGTTAGGTTTAGGGTTAGTGTTAGTGTTAGGGTTCGGGTTACGGTTAGGGTTAGTGTTCGAGTTAGGGTTAGGGTTAGGGTTAGGGTTCGGGTTCGGGTTAGGGTTGGGTTAGGGTTATGGTTAGGGTTCGTGTTCGGGTTTAGGGTTAGGGTTAGGTTTCGGGTTAGGGTTAGGATTCGGGTAAGGGCTTAGGGTTCGGGTTCGGGTTAGTGTTAGGGTTAGGGTTCGGGTTCGGTTTAGGTTTAGGGTTAGGGTTAGGGTTAGGGTTCGGGTTCGGTGTTAGGGTTAGGGTTTGGGTTAGGGTTCGGGTTAGGGTTAGGATTCGGGTAAGGGCTTAGGGTTCGGGTTCGGGTTAGGGTTAGGGTTAGGGTTAGGGTTAGGGTTCGGGTTAGGTTTAGGGTTAGGGTTCGGGTTAGTGTTAGGGTTCGGGTTAGGGTTATGGTTAGGGTTCGGGTTCGGGTTCGGGTTCTGGTTAGGGTTCGGGTTCGGGTTAGGGTTAGGGTTCGGGTTCGGGTTAGGTTTCGGGTTCGGTGTCGGGTTAAGGGTTAGGGTTCGGGTTAGGGTTAGGGTTCGGGTTAGGTTTAGGGTTAGGGTTAGGTTTAGGGTTGGGGTTCGGGTTAGGGTTAGGGTTCGGTTTCGGGTTAGGGTTAGGGTTGGGGTTTGGGTTAGGGTTAGGTTTCGGTTTAGGGTTCGGGTTCGGGTTAGGGTTAGGGTTAGGGTTCGGGTTAGGTTTAGGGTTCGGGTTAGGGTTAGGGTTAGGGTTAGGGTTTGGGTTATGTTTAGGATTCGGGTAAGTGCTTAGGCTTCTGGTTCGGGTTAGGGTTAGGGTTAGGGTTCTGGTTAGGGTTAGGGTTAGGGTTTGGGTTAGGGTTAGGGTTAGGGTTAGGTTTCGGGTTAGGTTTAGGTTTAGGGTTCGGGTTAGGATTAGGGTTAGGGTTCGGTTAGGATTAGGGCTAGGTTTCGGGTTAGGGTTCGAGTTAGGGTTATGGTTAGTGTTCGGGTTAGGGTTCGGGTTAGGGTTCGGGTTAGGGTTCGGGTTAGGGTTAGGGTTAGGTTTCGGGTTAGGGTTAGGTTTAGGCTTCGGGTTAGGGTTCGGGTTCGGGTTAGGGTTCGGTTTCGGTTAGGGTTAGGGTTAGGGTTCTGATTAGGGTTAGGGTTAGGGTTAGGGTTCGGATTAGGGTTCGGGTTAGGGTTAGGTTTAGGGTTAGGGTTCGGGTTAGGGTTCGGGTTAGTGTTAGGGTTCGGGTTAGGGTTAGGGTTACGGTTCGGGTTCGGGTTAGGGTTCGGGTTAGGTTTCGGGTTAGGGTTAGGGTTAGGGTTCGGGTTCGGGTTAGGGTTAGGGTTCGGGTTAGGTTTCGGGTTAGGGTTAGGGTTAGGGTTCGGTTTAGGGTTCGCGTTAGGGTTCGGGTTAGGGTTCGGGTTAGGGTTCGGGCTAGGTTTCGGGTTAGGGTTAGGGTTCGGGTTTGGGTTAGGGTTAGGGTTCGGGTTAGGGTTAGGGTTAGGATTCGGGTTAGGGTTCGGGTTCGGGTTCGGGTTAGGGTTAGGGTTCGGGTTAGGGTTAGGTTTAGGGTTAGGGTTAGGGTTAGGGTTAGGGTTCGGTTTAGGGTTAGGTTTAGGGTTAGGGTTA
>JAVLSZ010000041.1:957500-960000 GCA_032313775.1 Urocyon cinereoargenteus | reverse complement strand
TTAGGGTTAGGGTTAGGGTTCGGGTTAGGTTTCGGGTTAGGGTTCGGGTTAGGGTTAGGGTTCTGGTTCGGGTTAGGGTTAGGTTTCGGGTTAGGGTTAGGGTTAGGTTTCGGTTTAGGTTTCGGGTTCGGGTTAGGGTTAGGGTTAGGGTTCGGTTAAGGTTTAGGTTTCGGGTTAGGGTTAGGGTTAGGGTTAGGGTTCGGGTTAGGGCTCGGGTTCGGGTTAGGGTTAGGGTTAGGGTTAGGGTTAGGGTTAGGTTTAGGGTTAGGTTTCGGGTTAGGTTTAGGGTTAGGGTTAGGGTTAGGGTTCGGGTTAGGGTTAGGGTTAGTGTTCGAGTTAGGGTTAGGGTTCGGGTTAGGGTTAGGGGTTAGGGTTAGGGTTAGGGTTAGGGTTAGGGTTAGGGTTAGGGTTAGTGTTCGGGTTAGGGTTAGTGTTCGGGTTAGGGTTCGGTTTAGGGATAGGGTTATGGTTTGGGTTCGTGTTCGGGGTAAGGTTAGGGTTCGGGTTCGGGTTAGGGTTCGGGTTCGTGTTCGGGTTAGGTGTTAGGGTTAGGGTTAGGGTTAGGGTTCCGGATAGGGTTAGGGTTAGGGTTAGGGTTAGGGTTCGGGTTAGGGTTTGGGTTAGGGTTAGGGTTAGAGTTCGGGTTAGGATTAGGGCTAGGTTTCGGGTTAGGGTTCGAGTTAGGGTTAGGGTTAGGGTTCGGGTTAGGGTTCCGGTTATGGTTCGGGTTAGGGTTCGGTTTAGGGTAAGGGTTCGGGTTCGGGTTAGGGTTAGGGTTAGGTTTCGGGTTAGGGTTCGGGTCGGGTTAGGGTTCGTGTTCTGTTAGGGTTAGGGTTAGGGTTCGGATTAGGGTTAGGGTTAGGGTTAGGGTTAGGGTTAGGGTTCGGGTTAGGGTTCGGGTTAGGGTTAGGGTTAGGGTTTGGGTTAGCGTTAGGTTTTAGGGTTAGGGTTAGGGATAGGGTTAGAGTTAGGGTTAGGGGTTAGTTTTAGGGTTACGGTTACGGTTAGTGTTAGGGTTCGGGTTAGGGTTAGGGTTCGGGTTAGGGTTAGGGTTAGGGTTAGGGTTTGGGTTAGGGTTCGGGTACGGGTTAGGGTTAGCGTTAGGGTTAGGGTTAGGTTTCGGGTTCGGGTTTAGGGTTAGGGTTAGGGTTCGGGTTAGGGTTCGGGTTAGGGTTAGGGTTCGGGTTAGGGTTAGGTTTAGGGTTCGGGTTAGGGTTAGTGTTAGGGTTAGGGTTAGCGTTCGGGTTAGGGTTTGGGTTCGGGTTAGGGTTTGGGTTAGGGTTAGTTTTCGGGTTAGGATTCGGGTTAGGGTTCGGGTTAGGGTTAGGGGTAGGATTCGGGTGACTGTTAGGGTTAGAGTTAGGGTTCGGGTTAGGGTTCGGGTTAGGGTTCGGTGTAGGGTTAGGGTTAGGTTTAGGGTTAGGGTTCGGGTTAGGGTTCGGGTTAGGGATAGGGTTCGGGTTAGGGTTAGGGTTAGGATTCGAGTTAGGGTTAGGGTTCGGGTTAGGGTTAAGTTTAGGATTCGGGTTAGGGTTCTGGTTCGGGTTATGGTTCGGGTTCGGGTTAGGGTTAGGTATAGCGTTCGGGTTAGGGTTAGGGTTAGGGTTCAGGTTAGGGTTAGGGTTCGGGTTCGGGTTAGGGTTCAAGTTTGGGTAAGGGTTTGGGTTAGGGTTAGGTTTAGGGTTAGGGTTCGGGTTCGGGTTATGGTTCAGGTTCGGGTTCGGGTTAGGGTTAGGGTTCGGGTTAGGGTTAGGTTCCGGTTAGGGTTAGGGTTAGGGTTTGGGTTAGGGTTAGGGTTAGGGTTTGGGTTAGGGTTAGGGTTCGGGTTAGGGTTAGGGTTAGGGTTCGGGTTAGGGTTCGAGTTAGGGTACGGGTTAGGTTTAGGGTTCGGGTTCGGGTTAGGGTTAGGTTTAGGGTTAGGGTTCGGGTTAGGGTTCGGGTTAGCGTTAGGGTTCGGGTTAGGGTTAGGGTTAGGGTTAGGATTCGGGTTAGGGTTAGGGTTCGGGTTAGGGTTAGGGTTAGGATTCGGGTTAGGGTTAGGGTTCGGATTAGGGTTAGGGTTAGGGTTAGGGTTAGAGTTAGGGTTCGGGTTAGGGTTCGGGTTAGGGTTCGGTGTAGGGTTAGGTTTAGGTTTAGGGTTAGGGATAGGGTTAGGGTTCGGGTTAGGGTTCGGGTTCGTTTTAGCGTTAGGGTTAGTGTTCGGGTTAGAGTTAGGGTTAGTGTTCGGGTTAGAGTTATGGTTAGGGTTAGGGTTAGGGTTCGGGTTAGGGTTCGGGTTAGGGTTAGTGTTAGGGTTCGGGTTAGGGTTAGGGTTAGTGTTAAGGTTTGGCTTCGGGTTAGGGTTAGGGTTAGGGTTCGGATTAGGGTTAGGGTTAGGGTTAGGGTTAGGGTTAGGGTTAGGGTTCGGGTTAGGGTTCGGGTTAGGGTTCAGTGTAGTGTTAGGGTTAGGTTTAGGTTTAGGGTTCGGGTTAGGGTTAGGGTTATCGTTAGGATTTGGGTT
>JAVLSZ010000041.1:947500-950000 GCA_032313775.1 Urocyon cinereoargenteus | reverse complement strand
TTAGGGTTCGGGTTAGGGTTCGGGTTAGGGTTCGGTGTAGGGTTAGGGTTAGGTTTAGGGTTAGGGTTCGGGTTAGGATTAGGGTAATCGTTAGGACTTGGGTTAGGGTTAGGTTTTAGGGTTAGGGTTAGGGTTAGGGTTAGGGTTAGGTTTAGGGTTAGAGTTAGGGTACGGGTTAGGGTTAGGGTTCGGGTTCGGGTTCGGGTTAGGGTTAGGTTTAGGGTTAGGGTTCGGGTTAGGGTTCGGGTTAGCGTTAAGGTTAGGGTTTGGGTTAGGGTTAGGGTTCGGTTTAGGGTTAGGTTTAGGGTTCGGGTTAGGGTTCGGGGTAGGGTTAGAGTTAGGGTACGGGTTAGGGTTAGGGTTCGGGTTCGGGTTAGGGTTAGGTTTAGGGTTAGGGTTAGGGTTAGGGTTAGGATTAGGTTTAGGGTTAGAGTTAGGGTACGTGTTAGGGTTAGGGTTCGGGTTCGGGTTAGGGTTAGGTTTAGGGTTAGGGTTAGGGTTAGGTTTCGGGTTAGGGTTAGGGTTAGGGTTTGGGTTAGGGTTAGGGTTCTGGTTAGGGTTATAGTTAGGGTTTGGGTTAGGGTTAGGTTTCGGGTTAGGGTTAGGGTTAGGGTTCGGTTTAGGGTTAGGGTTAGGGTTAGAGTTAGGGTACGGGTTAGGGTTAGGGTTCGGGTTCGGGTTAGGTTTAGGTTTAGGGTTAGGGTTCGGGTTAGGGTTCGGGTTAGCGTTAGGGTTCGGGTTATGGTTAGGGTTAGGATTCGGGTTAGGGTTAGTGTTCGGGTTAGGGTTAGGGTTAGGATTCGGGATAGGGTTCGGGTTCGGGTTAGGGTTCGGGTTCGGGTTAGGGTTAGGGTTAGGGTTAGGGTTCGGATTAGGGTTAGGGTTATTGTTAGGGTTAGAGTTAGGGTTCGGTTTAGGGTTCGGGTTAGGGTTCGGTGTAGGGTTAGGGTTAGGTTTAGGGTTAGGGTTCGGGTTAGGGTTAGGGTTAGGGTTAGGGTTAGGGTTCGGATTAGGGATAGGGTTAGGGTTCGGGTTAGGGTTCGGGTTCGGTTTAGCGTTAGGGTTAGTGTTTGGGTTAGAGTTAGGTTTAGGGTTCGGGTTAGGGTTATGGTTAGTGTTAGGGTTAGGGTTCGGGTTCGGGTTAGGGTTCGGGTTAGGGTTAGGGTTAGGGTTCGGGTTAGGGTTAGGGTTAGGGTTAAGGTTTGGCTTCGGGTTAGGGTTAGGGTTAGGGTTCGGATTAGGGTTAGGGTTAGGGTTAGGGTTAGAGTTAGGGTTCGGGTTAGGGTTCGGGTTAGGGTTCGGTGTAGGGTTAGGGTTAGGTTTAGGGTTAGGGTTCGGGTTAGGGTTAGGTTTATCGTTAGGATTTGGGTTAGGGTTAGGTTTTAGGGTTAGGGTTAGGGTTAGGGTTAGGTTTAGGGTTAGGGTTCGTGTTAGGGTTAGGGTTAGGGTTAGGGTTAGGGTTCAGGTTAGGGTTAGGGATCGTGTTAGTGTTAGGGTTAGGTTTTAGGGTTAGGGTTAGGGTTAGGGTTAGGGTTTGGTTTAGGGTTTGGGTTCGGGTTAGGATTAGTGCTAGGTTTCGGGTTAGGGTTCGAGTTAGGTTTAGGGTTAGGGTTCGGGTTAGGGTTCGGATTAGGGTTCGGGTTAGGTTCGGGTTAGGGTTAGGGTTAGGTTTATGGTTCGGGTTAGGGATCGGGTTAGGGTTAGGGTTAGGATTCGGGTTAGGGTTAGGGTTCGGTTTAGGGTTAGGGTTCGGGTTAGGGTTAGGTTTAGGGTTCGGGTTAAGTTTAGGGTTCGGGTTCGGGTTAGGGTTAGGGTTCGGGTTCGGGTTAGGGTTCAAGTTTGGGTTAGGGTTTGGGTTAGCGTTAGGTTTAGGTTTAGGGTTCGGGTTCGGGTTATGGTTCGGGTTCGGGTTAGGGTTAGGGTTCGGGTTAGGGTTAGGTTCTGGTTAGGGTTAGGGTTAGGGTTCGGGTTAGGGTTCGGGTTAGGGTTAGAGTTAGGGTACGGGTCAGGGTTAGGGTTCGGGTACGGGTTAGGGTTAGGTTTAGGGTTAGGGTTCGGGTTAGGGTTCGGGTTAGGGTTAGGGTTCGTTTTAGGGTTAGGGTTAGGATTCGGGT
Source organism: Urocyon cinereoargenteus (assembly GCA_032313775.1). Classification (NCBI taxonomy): domain Eukaryota; kingdom Metazoa; phylum Chordata; class Mammalia; order Carnivora; family Canidae; genus Urocyon; species Urocyon cinereoargenteus. Next base: position 947,886 of record JAVLSZ010000041.1, on the reverse strand, counting down.
TAGGGTTCGGGTTCGGGTTAGGGTTCGGGTACGGGTTAGGGTTAGGGTTAGGGTTCGGATTAGGGTTAGGGTTAGGGTTAGGGTTAGAGTTAGGGTTCGGGCTAGGGTTCGGGTTAGGGTTCGGTGTAGGGTTAGGGTTAGGTTTAGGGTTAGGGTTCGGGTTAGGGTTAGGGTTAGGGTTAGGATTTGGGTTAGGGTTAGGTTTTAGGGTTAGGGTTAGGGTTAGGGTTAGGGTTAGGTTTAGGGTTAGGTTTCGGGTTAGGGTTAGGGTTAGGGTTAGGGTTAGGTTTCGGGTTAGGGTTAGGGTTCGCGTTAGTGTTAGGGTTAGGTTTAGGGTTAGGGTTAGGGTTCGGGTTAGGGTTAGGGTTCGGGTTAGGGTTAGTGTT
>JAVLSZ010000041.1:942500-945000 GCA_032313775.1 Urocyon cinereoargenteus | reverse complement strand
AGGGTTCGGGTTCGGTTTAGGGTTAGGGTTAGAGTTCGGGTTAGGGTTAGGGTTCGGGTTAGGGTTCGGGTTAGGGTTCGGTTTAGGTTTCGGGTTCAGGTTAGGGTTAGGGTTAGGGTTCGGGTTCGGGTTATGGCTCGGGTTCGGGTTAGGGTTAGGGTTAGTGTTAGGGTTAGGTTTAGGGTTAGGGTTCGGGTTAGGTTTAGGGTTAGGGTTAGGGTTAGGGTTCGGGTTAGGGTTAAGGTTAGTGTTCGAGTTAGGGTTAGGGTTCGGGTTAGGGTTAGGGGTTAGGGTTAGGGTTAGGGTTAGGGTTAGGGTTAGTGTTCGGGTTAGGGTTAGGGTTAGGGTTAGGTTTCGGGTTAGGGTTAGGGTTATGGTTTGGGTTCGTGTTCGGGGTAAGGTTAGGGTTCGGGTTCGGGTTAGGGTTCGGGTTCGTGTTCGGGTTAGGTGTTAGGGTTAGGGTTAGGGTTAGGGTTCGGGTTAGGGTTAGGGTTAGGGTTAGGGTTCGGGTTAGGGTTTGGGTTAAGGTTAGGGTTAGGGTTAGAGTTAGGGTTCGGGTTAGGGTTCGGGTTAGGGTTCGGTGTAGGGTTAGGGTTAGGTTTAGGGTTAGGGTTCGGGTTAGGATTAGGGTTATCGTTAGGATTTGGGTTAGGGTTAGGTTTTAGGGTTAGGGTTAGGGTTAGGGTTAGGGTTAGGTTTAGGGTTAGAGTTAGGGTACGGGTTAGGGTTAGGGTTCGGGTTCGGGTTCGGGTTAGGGTTAGGTTTAGGGTTAGGGTTCGGGTTAGGGTTCGGGTTAGCGTTAAGGTTAGGGTTTGGGTTAGGGTTAGGGTTCGGTTTAGGGTTAGGGTTAGGGTTCGGGTTAGGGTTCGGGGTAGGGTTAGAGTTAGGGTACGGGATAGGGTTAGGGTTCGGGTTCGGGTTAGGGTTAGGTTTAGGGTTAGGGTTAGGGTTAGGGTTAGGATTAGGTTTAGGGTTAGAGTTAGGGTACGTGTTAGGGTTAGGGTTCGGGTTCGGGTTAGGGTTAGGTTTAGGGTTAGGGTTAGGGTTAGGTTTCGGGTTAGGGTTAGGGTTAGGGTTTGGGTTAGGGTTAGGGTTCTGGTTAGGGTTAGGGTTAGGGTTTGGGTTAGGGTTAGGGTTCGGGTTAGGGTTAGGGTTAGGGTTCGGTTTAGGGTTAGGGTTAGGGTTAGAGTTAGGGTACGGGTTAGGGTTAGGGTTCGGGTTCGGGTTAGGTTTAGGTTTAGGGTTAGGGTTCGGGTTAGGGTTCGGGTTAGCGTTAGGGTTCGGGTTATGGTTAGGGTTAGGATTCGGGTTAGGGTTAGTGTTCGGGTTAGGGTTAGGGTTAGGATTCGGGATAGGGTTCGGGTTCGGGTTAGGGTTCGGGTTCGGGTTAGGGTTAGGGTTAGGGTTAGGGTTCGGATTAGGGTTAGGGTTATTGTTAGGGTTAGAGTTAGGGTTCGGTTTAGGGTTCGGGTTAGGGTTCGGTGTAGGGTTAGGGTTAGGTTTAGGGTTAGGGTTCGGGTTAGGGTTAGGGTTAGGGTTAGGGTTAGGGTTCGGATTAGGGATAGGGTTAGGGTTCGGGTTAGGGTTCGGGTTCGGTTTAGCGTTAGGGTTAGTGTTTGGGTTAGAGTTAGGTTTAGGGTTCGGGTTAGGGTTATGGTTAGTGTTAGGGTTAGGGTTCGGGTTCGGGTTAGGGTTCGGGTTAGGGTTAGGGTTAGGGTTCGGGTTAGGGTTAGGGTTAGGGTTAAGGTTTGGCTTCGGGTTAGGGTTAGGGTTAGGGTTCGGATTAGGGTTAGGGTTAGGGTTAGGGTTAGAGTTAGGGTTCGGGTTAGGGTTCGGGTTAGGGTTCGGTGTAGGGTTAGGGTTAGGTTTAGGGATAGGGTTCGGGTTAGGGTTAGGTTTATCGTTAGGATTTGGGTTAGGGTTAGGTTTTAGGGTTAGGGTTAGGGTTAGGGTTAGGTTTAGGGTTAGGGTTCGTGTTAGGGTTAGGGTTAGGGTTAGGGTTAGGGTTCAGGTTAGGGTTAGGGATCGTGTTAGTGTTAGGGTTAGGTTTAGGGTTAGGGTTAGGGTTCGGGTTAGGGTTAGGGAAAGGGTTAGGTTTAGGGTTAGGGTTCGAGTTAGGGTTAGGGTTATGGTTAGGGTTTGGTTTAGGGTGAGGTTTAGGGTTAGGGTTCGGGTTCGGGTTAGGGTTCGGGTTCGGGTTCGGGTTAGGGTTAGGGTTCCGGTTAGGGTTAGGTTCCGGTTAGGGTTAGGGTTAGGGTTCGGGTTAGCGTTAGGTTTAGGGTGTGGGTTAGGGTTAGGGTTAGGGTTCGGGTTAGGGTTAGGGTTCGGGTTCGGGTTAGGGTTAGGGTTCGGGTTCGGGTTAGGGTTCACGTTTGGGTTAGGGTTTGGTTTAGGGTGAGGCTTAGGGTTAGGGTTCGGGTTCGGGTTAGGGTTCGGGTTCGGGTTCGCGTTAGGGTTAGGGTTCGGGTTAGGGTTAGGTTCCGGTTAGGGTTAGGGTTAG
>JAVLSZ010000041.1:935000-937500 GCA_032313775.1 Urocyon cinereoargenteus | reverse complement strand
TCGGGTTAGGGTTAGGGTTAGGGTTAGGGTTCGGGTTCGGGGTTAGGGTTAGGATTCGGGTTAGGGTTCGGGTTAGGGTTAGGATTCAGTTAAGGGCTTAGGGTTCGGGTTCGGGTTAGGGTTAGGGTTCGGGTTAGGGTTAGGGTTTGGGTTAGGGTTATGGTTAGGGTTCGGGTTCGGGTTCGGGTTAGGGTTAGGGTTCGGGTTCCGGTTAGGGTTAGGGTTCGGGTTCGGGTTAGGGTTCGGGTTCGGGTTCGGGTTAGGGTTTAGGGTTCGGGTTAGGGTTAGGTTTAGGGTTCGGGTTAGTGTTAGGGTTAGGGTTCGGGTTAGGGTTAGGGTTCGGGTTAGGGTTAGTGTTAGGTTTAGGGTTCGGGTTAGGGTTCGGGGTAGGGTTAGGGTTAGGGTTAGTTTTAGGGTTAGGGTTAGGTTTAGGGTTAGGGTTCGGGTTAGGTTTAGGGTTAGGTTTAGGGTTAGGGTTCGGGTTAGGGTTAGGTTTAGGGTTCGGGTTTGTGTTAGGGTTAGGGTTCGGGTTAGGGTTAGGGGTTAGTGTTAGGTTTAGGGTTATGGTTAGGATTAGTGTTCGGGTTAGGGTTAGGTTTTAGGGTTAGGGTTAGGGTTAGGGTTCGGGTTAGGATTAGGGCTAGGGTTCGGTTTAGGGTTAGGTTTTAGGGTTAGGGTTAGGGTTAGGGTTAGGGTTAGGGTTAGGGTTAGGTTTTGGGTTCGGGTTAGGGTTAGGGTTAGGGTTAGTGCTATGTTTCGGGTTAGGGTTAGGGTTCGTGTTAGGGTTAGGGTTAGGTTTAGGGTTAGGGTTAGCGTTCGGGTTAGGGTTAGGGTTAGGGTTAGGGTTAGGGTTCGGGTTAGGGTTAGGGTTAGGGTTCGATTTAGGGTTAGGGTTAGGGTTAGGGTTCGGGTTAGGGTTAGGGTTAGGGTTCGGGTTAGGGTTAGGGTTAGGGTTAGGTTTTGGTTTAGGGTTCGGGTTAGGGTTAGGGTTAGGATTCGGGTTAGTGTTAGGTTTAGGGTTCAGATTAGGGTTAGGGTTCGGGTTAGGGTTAGGTTTAGGGTTCGGGTTAGGTTTGGGGTTAGTGTTCGGGATAGGGTTAGGTTTCGGGTTCGGGTTAGGGTTTGGGTTCGGGTTCGGGTTAGGGTTCTGGTTTGGGTTAGGTTTTGGTTTAGGGTTAGGTTTAGTGTTAGGGTTCGGGTTCGGGTTAGGGTTCGGGTTCCGGTTCGGGTTAGGGTTAGGGTTCGGGTTCGGGTTAGGGTTAGGTTCCGGTTAGGGTTAGGGTTAGGGTTAGGTTTCGGTTAGGGTTAGGGTTAGGGTTTGGTTTAAGGTTAGGGTTCGGGTTAGGGTTAGTGTTAGGGTTCGGATTAGGGTTCGGGTTTGGGTTAGGGTTAGGGTTCGGGTTCGGGTTCCGGTTAGGGTTAGTGTTAGGGTTAGGGTTAGGGTTCGGATTAGGGTTAGGGGTAGGGTTCGGTTTAGGGTCCGTGTTCGGGTTAGGGTTAGTGTTAGGTTTAGGGTTAGGTTTCGGGTTAGGATTAGGTTTAGGGTTAGGGTTAGGGGTTAGGGTTAGGGTTCTTGTTAGGTTTAGGGTTAGGGTTCGGGTTAGGGTTCGGGTTAGGGTTAGGTTTAGGGTTCAGGTTAGGGTTAGTGTTAGGGTTACGGTTAGGGTTTGGGTTAGGGTTAGGGTTCGGTGTCGGGTTAGGGTTAGGGTTAGGGTTAGGGTTAGGGTTAGGTATCGGGTTCGGGTTAGGGTTAGGGTTAGGGTTAGGGTTAGGGTTCGGATTCGGGGTTAGGGTTAGGGTTAGGGTTCCGGTTAGGGTTCGGGTTAGGTTTAGGATTCGGGTAAGGGCTTAAGGTTCGGGTTCGGGTTAGGTTTATGGTTAGGGTTCCGGTTAGGGTTAGGGTTAGGGTTCGGGTTAGGGTTAGGGTTAGGGTTAGGGTTAGGGTTAGGGTTCGGGTTAGGTTTAGGGTTAGGGTTCGGGTTAGGTTTCGGGTTAGGGTTAGGGTTAGGGTTAGGGTTCGGGTAAGGGTTAGGGTTCGGGTTAGGGTTAGGGTTAGGGTTAGTGTTAGGGTTTGGGTTAGGGTTAGGTTTCGGGTTAGGGTTAGGGTTAGGGTTCGGGTTAGGGTTCGGTTTAGGGTTAGGTTTCGGGTTAGGGTTCTGGTTCGGTTTAGGGTTCGGGTTCGGGTTAGTGTTAGGGTTAGGGTTCGGATTAGGGTTAGGGTTAGGGTTAGGGTTAGGGTTCGGCTTCGGGTTAGGGTTCGGGTTCGGGTTAGGGTTAGGTTTTGGGTTAGGGTTCGGGTTCGGGTTAGGGTTCGTGTTCTGGTTAGGGTTAGGGTTAGGGTTCGGATTAGGGTTAGGGTTAGTGTTAGGGTTAGGGTTAGGGTTAGGGTTCGGGTTAGGGTTCGGGTTAGGGTTAGGGTTAAAGTTCGGGTTAGGGTTAGGGTTAGGGTTAGGGTTCGTGTTAGGGTTCGGGTTAGGTGTCAGGTTAGGGTTAGGGTTAG
>JAVLSZ010000041.1:920000-930000 GCA_032313775.1 Urocyon cinereoargenteus | reverse complement strand
GGGTTAGGTTTAGGGTTAGGGTTCGGGTGAGGGTTAGGGTTTGGTTTAGTGTTAGGGTTCGGGTTATTGTTAGGGTTAGTGTTCGCGTTAGGGTTAGGGTTTGGGTTAGGTTTAGGGGTTAGGGTTAGGGTTCGGGTTAGGGTTCGGGTTAGGGTTCGGGTCGGGTTAGGGTTCGGGTTAGGATTAGGTTTGGGGTTAGGGTTAGGGTTAGTTTTAGGGTTAGGGTTCGGGTTAGTGTTAGGGTTTGGTTTAGGGTTAGGGTTCGGGTTATTGTTAGGGTTAGTGTTCGAGTTAGGGTTAGGGTTCGGGTTAGGGTTAGGGGTTAGGGTTAGGGTTAGGGTTAGGGTTAGTGTTCTGGTTAGGGTTAGGGTTAGGGTTAGGGTTAGGGTTCGGGATAGGGTTAGGGTTATGGTTAGTGTAATGTTTCGGGTTAGGTTTAGCGTTATGGTTTGGGTTCGCGTTCGGTGTAAGGTAGGGTTCGGGTTCGGTTTAGGGTTCGGGTTCGGGTTCGGGTTAGGGGTTAGAGTTAGGGTTAGGCTTAGGTTTAGGGTTCGGGTTAGGGTTAGGTTTAGGGTTAGGGTTCGGGTTTGGGTTTGGGTTAGGGTTAGGGTTAGGGTTCGGGTTAGGGTTAGGGTAGGGTTCGGGTTAGGGTTCGGGTTAGGGTTAGTGTTAGGGTTCGGGTTAGGTTTCGGGTTAGGGTTCGGGTTATGGTTCGGTATAGGGTTCGGGTTAGGGTTAGGGTTCGGGTTAGGGTTAGGGTTAGGTTTAGGGTTCGGGTTAGGGTTCGGGTCCGGGTTAGGGCTCGGGTTCGGGTTAGGGTTAGGTTTAGGGTTAGGTTTAGGGTTAGGGTTCGGGTTCGGGTTAGGGTTCGGGTTCGGGTTAGGGTTAGGGTTAGGGTTCAGATTAGGGTTAGGGTTAGGGTTAGGGTTAGGGTTAGGTTTCGGGTTAGGGTTCGGGTTCGGGTTAGGGTTAGGGTTAGGGTTCGGGTTAGGGTTCGTGTTAAGGTTCGGGTTAGGATTAGGGATAGGGTTCGGGTTAGGGTTCGTGTTAGGGTTCGGGTTAGGTGTCGGGTTAGGGTTACGGTTAGGGTTAGGGTTCGGGTTCGTGTTAGGGTTAGCGTTAGGGTTAGAGTTAGGGTTAGGGTTCGGGTTCGGGGTTAGGGTTATTGTTAGGGTTCGTGTTAGGGATCGGGTTAGGGTTAGGATTCGGGTAAGGGCTTAGGGTTCGGGTTCGGGTTAGGGTTAGGGTTAGTGTTCCGGTTAGGGTTAGGGTTAGGGTTAGGGTTCGGGTTAGGGTTAGGGTTCGGGTTAGGGTTAGGGTTAGGGTTCGGGTTAGGGTTCGGGTTCGGGTTAGGGTTCGGGTTCGGTTTAGGGTTAGGTTTAGGGTTCGGATTAGGGTTAGGGTTAGGGTTAGGGTTAGAGCAGGGTTCGGGTTAGGGTTCGGGTTAGGGTTCGGTTTAGGGTTAGGGTTAGGGTTAGGTTTAGGGTTAGCGTTCGGTTGAGGGTTAGGGTTAGGGTTAGGGTTAGGGTTCGGGTTAGGGTTAGGGTTAGGGTTAGGGTTCGGTTTAGGGTTAGGGTTAGGGTTACGGTCAGGGTTCGGGTTAGGGTTAGGGTTCGGTGTCGGGTTAGGTTTAGGGTTAGGTTTAGGGTTCGGGTTCGGGTTAGGGTTCGGGTTAGGGTTAGGGTTCGGATTCGGGGTTAGGGTTAGGGTTAGGGTTCGGGTTAGGGTTCAGGTTAGGTTTAGGATTCGGGTTAGGGTTAGGGTTGGGGTTAGGGTTAGGGTTAGGTTTAGGGTTAGGGTTCGGGTGAGGGTTATGGTTTGGTTTAGGGTTAGGGTTCGGGTTATTGTTAGGGTTAGTGTTCGAGTTAGGGTTAGGGTTTGGGTTAGGGTTAGGGGTTAGGGTTAGGGTTAGGGTTCGGGTTAGGGTTCGGGTTAGGGTTCGGGTTCGGGTTAGGGTTCGGGTTAGGGTTAGGTTTGGGGTTAGGGTTAGTGTAAGGTTTAGGGTTAGGGTTCGGGTTAGTGTTAGGGTTTGGTTTAGGGTTAGGGTTCGGGTTATTGTTAGGGTTAGTGTTCGAGTTAGGGTTAGGGTTCAGGTTAGGGTTAGTGTTAGGGTTACGGTTAGGGTTCGGGTTAGGGTTAGGGTTTGGTGTTGGGTTAGGGTTAGGGTTAGGGTTATGGTTAGGTATCGGGTTCGGGTTAGGGTTAGGGTTAGGGTTAGGGTTCGGATTTTGGGTTAGGGTTGGGGTTAGGCTTCCGGTTAGGGTTCGGGTTAGGTTTAGGATTCGGGTAAGGGCTTAGGGTTCGGGTTCGGGTTAGTGTTAGGGTTAGGGTTCCGGTCAGGGTTAGGGTTAGGGTTCGGGTTAGGGTTAGGGTTAGGGTTAGGGTTCGGGTTAGGGTTAGGGTTCGGGTTAGTGTTAGGGTTAGGGTTAGGGTTAGTGTTAGGGTTTGGGTTAGGGTTAGGTTTCGGGTTAGGGTTAGGGTTAGGGTTCGGGTTAGGGTTCGGTTTAGGGTTTGGTTTAGGGTTAGGGTTAGGGTTCGGGTTAGGATTAGGGCTAGGGGTTAGGGTTAGGGTTAGGGTTCGGGTTAGGTTTAGGGGTAGGGTTCGGGTTAGGGTTCGGGTTAGGGTTAGGGTTAGGGTTAGGGTTCGGTTTAGGGTTAGGGTTAGGGTTACGGTCAGGGTTCGTGTTAGGGTTAGGTTTCGGTGTCGGGTTAGGTTTAGGGTTAGGTTTAGGGTTCGGGTTCGGGTTAGGGTTCGGGTTAGGGTTAGGGTTCGGATTCGGGGTTAGGGTTAGGGTTAGGGTTCGGGTTAGGGTTCGGGTTAGGTTTAGGATTCGGTTTAGGGTTAGGGTTGGGGTTAGGGTTAGGGTTAGGTTTAGGGTTAGGGTTCGGGTAGGGTTAGGGTTTGGTTTAGTGTTAGGGTTCGGGTTATTGTTAGGGTTAGTGTTCGAGTTAGGGTTAGGGTTTGGGTTAGGGTTAGGGGTTAGGGTTAGGGTTCGGGTTAGGGTTCGGGTTAGGGTTCGGGTTCGGGTTAGGGTTCGGGTTAGGATTAGGTTTGGGGTTAGGGTTAGGGTTAGGTTTAGGGTTAGGGTTCGGGTTAGTGTTAGGGTTTGGTTTAGGGTTAGGGTTCGGGTTATTGTTAGCGTTAGTGTTCGAGTTAGGGTTAGGGTTCGGGTTAGGGTTAGGGGTTAGGGTTAGGGTTAGGTTTAGGGTTAGGGTTAGTGTTCTGGTTAGGGTTAGGGTTAGGGTTAGGTTTCGGGATAGGGTTAGGGTTATGGTTAGTGTAATGTTTCGGGTTAGGTTTAGCGTTATGGTTTGGGTTCGCGTTCGGTGTAAGGTAGGGTTCGGGTTCGGTTTAGGGTTCGGGTTCGGGTTCGGGTTAGGGGTTAGAGTTAGGGTTAGGCTTAGGTTTAGGGTTCGGGTTAGGGTTAGGTTTAGGGTTAGGGTTCGGGTTAGGGTTTGGGTTAGGGTTAGGGTTAGGGTTCGGGTTAGGGTTAGGGTAGGGTTCGGGTTAGGGTTCGGTTAGGGTTAGTGTTAGGGTTCGGGTTAGGTTTCGGGTTAGGGTTCGGGTTAGGGTTCGGTATAGGGTTCGGGTTAGGGTTAGGGTTCGGGTTAGGGTTAGGTTTAGGGTTCGGGTTAGGGTTCGGGTCCGGGTTAGGGCTCGGGTTCGGGTTAGGGTTAGGTTTAGGGTTAGGTTTAGGGTTAGGGTTCGGGTTCGGGTTAGGGTTCGGGTTCGGGTTAGGGTTAGGGTTAGGGTTCAGATTAGGGTTAGGGTTAGGGTTAGGGTTAGGTTTCGGGTTAGGGTTCGGGTTCGGGTTAGGGTTAGGGTTAGGGTTCGGGTTAGGGTTCGTGTTAAGGTTCGGGTTAGGATTAGGGATAGGGTTCGGGTTAGGGTTCGTGTTAGGGTTCGGGTTAGGTGTCGGGTTAGGGTCACGGTTAGGGTTAGGGTTCGGGTTCGTGTTAGGGTTAGCGTTAGGGTTAGAGTTAGGGTTAGGGTTCGGGTGCGGGGTTAGGGTTATTGTTAGGGTTCGTGTTAGGGATCGGGTTAGGGTTAGGATTCGGGTAAGGGCTTAGGGTTCGGGTTCGGGTTAGGGTTAGGGTTAGTGTTCCGGTTAGGGTTAGGGTTAGGGTTAGGGTTCGGGTTAGGGTTAGGGTTCGGGTTAGGGTTAGGGTTAGGGTTCGGGTTAGGGTTCGGGTTCGGGTTAGGGTTCGGGTTCGGTTTAGGGTTAGGGTTAGGGTTCGGATTAGGGTTAGGGTTAGGGTTAGGGTTAGAGCAGGGTTCGGGTTAGGGTTCGGGTTAGGGTTCGGGTTAGGGTTAGGGTTAGGGTTAGGTTTAGGGTTAGCGTTCGTTTGAGGGTTAGGGTTAGGGTTAGGGTTAGGGTTAGGGTTCGGGTTAGGGTTAGGTTTTAGGGTTAGGGTTAGTTTTAGGGTTAGGGTTAGGGTTAGGGTTAGGTTTAGGTTAGGGTTCGGGTTAGGGTTAGGGTTAGGTTTAGGGTTATGGTTCGGGTTAGGGTTAGGGTTCGTGTTAGGGTTAGGGTTAGTTTTAGTGTTAGGGTTAGGGTTCGGGTTAGGGTTAGGGTTAGGGTTAGGGTTAGGGTTCGGGTTAGGTTTAGGGTTAGGGTTCGATTTAGGGTTAGGGTTAGGGTTAGGGTTAGGGTTCGGTTTAGGGTTAGGGTTAGGGTTCGGGTTAGGGTTAGGGTTAGGGTTAGGTTTTGGTTTAGGGTTCGGGTTAGGGTTAGGGTTAGGATTCGTGTTAGGGTTAGCGTTAGGTTTCGGATTAGGGTTAGGGTTTGGGTTAGGGTTAGGTTTAGGGTTCGGGTTAGGGTTAGGGTTAGGGCTCGGGTTAGGGTTAGGGTTCGGGTTCGGGTTAGGGTTAGGGTTCAGGTTCGGGTTAGGGTTCAGGTTTGGGTTAGGGTTTGGTTTAGGGTTAGGTTTAGGGTTAGGGTTCGGGTTCGGGTTAGGTTTTGGGTTCGGGTTCGGGTTCGGGTTAGGGTTCGGGTTAGGGTTAGGTTCCGGTTAGGGTTAGGGTTAGGGTTAGGGTTCGGTTAAGGGTTAGGGTTAGGGTTTGGGTTAAGGTTAGGGTTCGGGTTAGGGTTAGTGTTAGGGTTCGGGTTAGGGTTCGAGTTTGGGTTAGGGTTAGGGTTCGGGTTCGGGTTCGGGTTAGGGTTAGTGTTAGGGTTAGGGTTAGGTTTCGGATTAGGGTTAGTGGTAGGGTTCGGTTTAGGGTTCGGGTTCGGGTTAGGGTTAGTGTTAGGTTTAGGGTTAGGTTTCAGGTTAGGATTAGGGTTAGGGTTAGGGTTAGGGGTTACGGTTAGGGTTCTTGTTAGGTTTAGGGTTAGGGTTCGGGTTAGGGTTCGGGTTAGGGTTAGGTTTAGGGTTCAGGTTAGGGTTAGTGTTAGGGTTACGGTTAGGGTTCGGGTTAGGGTTAGGGTTCGATGTTGGGTTAGGTTTAGGGTTAGGGTTATGGTTAGGGTTCGGATTTTGGGTTAGGGTTAGGGTTAGGCTTCCGGTTAGGGTTCGGGTTAGGTTTAGGATTCGGGTAAGGGCTTAGGGTTCGGGTTCGGGTTAGTGTTAGGGTTAGGGTTCCGGTCAGGGTTAGGGTTAGGGTTCGGGTTAGGGTTAGGGTTAGGGTTAGGGTTAGGTTTAGGGTTCGGGTTAGGGTTAGGGTTCGGGTTAGTGTTAGGGTTAGGGTTAGGGTTAGTGTTAGGGTTTGGGTTAGGGTTAGGTTTCGGGTTAGGGTTAGGGTTAGGGTTCGGGTTAGGGTTCGGTTTAGGGTTTGGTTTAGGGTTAGGGTTAGGGTTCGGGTTAGGATTAGGGCTAGGGGTTAGGGTTAGGGTTAGGGTTCGGGTTAGGTTTAGGGTTAGGGTTCGGTTTAGGGTTCGGGTTAGTGTTAGGGTTAGGGTTAGGGTTCGGTTTAGGGTTAGGGTTAGGGTTACGGTCAGGGTTCGTGTTAGGGTTAGGGTTCGGTGTCGGGTTAGGTTTAGGGTTAGGTTTAGGGTTCGGGTTCGGGTTAGGGTTCGGGTTAGGGTTAGGGTTCGGATTCGGGGTTAGGGTTAGGGTTAGGGTTCGGGTTAGGGTTCGGGTTAGGTTTAGGATTCGGTTTAGGGTTAGGGTTGGGGTTAGGGTTAGGGTTAGGTTTAGGGTTAGGGTTCGGGTGAGGGTTAGGGTTTGGTTTAGTGTTAGGGTTCGGGTTATTGTTAGGGTTAGTGTTCGAGTTAGGGTTAGGGTTTGGGTTAGGGTTAGGGGTTAGGGTTAGGGTTCGGGTTAGGGTTCGGGTTAGGGTTCGGGTTCGGGTTAGGGTTCGGGTTAGGATTAGGTTTGGGGTTAGGGTTAGGGTTAGGTTTAGGGTTAGGGTTCGGGTTAGTGTTAGGGTTTGGTTTAGGGTTAGGGTTCGGGTTATTGTTAGGGTTAGTGTTCGAGTTAGGGTTAGGGTTCGGGTTAGGGTTAGGAGTTAGGGTTAGGGTTAGGGTTAGGGTTAGGGTTAGTGTTCTGGTTAGGGTTAGGGTTAGGGTTAGGGTTCGGGATAGGGTTAGGGTTATGGTTAGTGTAATGTTTCGGGTTAGGTTTAGCGTTATGGTTTGGGTTCGCGTTCGGTGTAAGGTAGGGTTCGGGTTCGGTTTAGGGTTCGGGTTCGGGTTCGGGTTAGGGGTTAGAGTTAGGGTTAGGCTTAGGTTTAGGGTTCGGGTTAGGGTTAGGTTTAGGGTTAGGGTTCGGGTTAGGGTTTGGGTTAGGGTTAGGGTTAGGGTTCGGGTTAGGGTTAGGGTAGGGTTCGGGTTAGGGTTCGGGTTAGGGTTAGTGTTAGGTTTCGGGTTAGGTTTCGGGTTAGGGTTCGGGTTAGGGTTCGGTATAGGGTTCGGGTTAGGGTTAGGGTTCGGGTTAGGGTTAGGTTTAGGGTTCGGGTTAGGGTTCGGGTCCGGGTTAGGGCTCGGGTTCGGGTTAGGGTTAGGTTTAGGGTTAGGTTTAGGGTTAGGGTTCGGGTTCGGGTTAGGGTTCGGGTTCGGGTTAGGGTTAGGGTTAGGGTTCAGATTAGGGTTAGGGTTAGGGTTAGGGTTAGGTTTCGGGTTAGGGTTCGGGTTCGGTTTAGGGTTAGGGTTAGGGTTCGGGTTAGGGTCGTGTTAAGGTTCGGGTTAGGATTAGGGATAGGGTTCGGGTTAGGGTTCGTGTTAGGGTTCGGGTTAGGTGTCGGGTTAGGGTTACGGTTAGGGTTAGGGTTCGGGTTCGTGTTAGGGTTAGCGTTAGGGTTAGAGTTAGGGTTAGGGTTCGGGTTCGGGGTTAGGGTTATTGTTAGGGTTCGTGTTAGGGATCGGGTTAGGGTTAGGATTCGGGTAAGGGCTTAGGGTTCGGGTTCGGGTTAGGGTTAGGGTTAGTGTTCCGGTTAGGGTTAGGGTTAGGGTTAGGGTTAGGGTTAGGGTTCGGGTTAGGGTTAGGGTTAGGGTTCGGGTTAGGGTTCGGGTTCGGGTTAGGGTTCGGGTTCGGTTTAGGGTTAGTGTTAGGGTTCGGATTAGGGTTAGGGTTAGGGTTAGGGTTAGAGCAGGGTTCGGGTTAGGTTTCGGGTTAGGGTTCGGGTTAGGGTTAGGGTTAGGGTTAGGTTTAGGGTTAGCGTTCGGTTGAGGGTTAGGGTTAGGGTTAGGGTTAGGGTTCGGGTTAGGGTTCGGGTTAGGGTTAGGGTTCGGTTTAGGGTTAGGGTTAGGGTTACGGTCAGGGTTCGGGTTAGGGTTAGGGTTCGGTGTCGGGTTAGGTTTAGGGTTAGGTTTAGGTTTCGGGTTCGGGTTAGGGTTCGGGTTAGGGTTAGGGTTCGGATTCGGGGTTAGGGTTAGGGTTAGGGTTCGGGTTAGGGTTCAGGTTAGGTTTAGGATTCGGGTTAGGGTTAGGGTTGGGGTTAGGGTTAGGGTTAGGTTTAGGGTTAGGGTTCGGGTTATTGTTAGGGTTAGTGTTCGAGTTAGGGTTAGGGTTTGGGTTAGGTTTAGGGGTTAGGGTTAGGGTTAGGGTTCGGGTTAGGGTTCGGGTTAGGGTTCGGGTTCGGGTTAGGGTTCGGGTTAGGGTTAGGTTTGGGGTTAGGGTTAGGGTAAGGTTTAGGGTTAGGGTTCGGGTTAGTGTTAGGGTTTGGTTTAGGGTTAGGGTTCGGGTTATTGTTAGGGTTAGTGTTCGAGTTAGGGTTAGGGTTCAGGTTAGGGTTAGTGTTAGGGTTACGGTTAGGGTTCGGGTTAGGTTTAGGGTTCGGTGTTGGGTTAGGGTTAGGGTTAGGGTTATGGTTAGGTATCGGGTTCGGGTTAGGGTTAGGGTTAGGGTTAGGGTTCGGATTTTGGGTTAGTGTTAGGGTTAGGCTTCCGGTTAGGGTTCGGGTTAGGTTTAGGATTCGGGTAAGGGCTTAGGGTTCGGGTTCGGGTTAGTGTTAGGGTTAGGGTTCCGGTCAGGGTTAGGGTTAGGGTTCGGGTTAGGGTTAGGGTTAGGGTTAGGGTTCGGGTTAGGGTTAGGGTTCGGGTTAGTGTTAGGGTTAGGGTTAGGGTTAGTGTTAGGGTTTGGGTTAGGGTTAGGTTTCGGGTTAGGGTTAGGGTTAGGGTTCGGGTTAGGGTTCGGTTTAGGGTTTGGTTTAGGGTTAGGGTTAGGGTTCGGGTTAGGATTAGGGCTAGGGGTTAGGGTTAGGGTTAGGGTTCGGGTTAGGTTTAGGGTTAGGTTTCGGGTTAGGGTTCGGGTTAGGGTTAGGGTTAGGGTTAGGGTTCGGTTTAGGGTTAGGGTTAGGGTTACGGTCAGGGTTCGTGTTAGGGTTAGGGTTCGGTGTCGGGTTAGGTTTAGGGTTAGGTTTAGGGTTCGGGTTCGGGTTAGGGTTCGGGTTAGGGTTAGGGTTCGGATTCGGGGTTAGGGTTAGGGTTAGGGTTCGGGTTAGGGTTCGGGTTAGGTTTAGGATTCGGTTTAGGGTTAGGGTTGGGGTTAGGGTTAGGGTTAGGTTTAGGGTTAGGGTTCGGGTAGGGTTAGGGTTTGGTTTAGTGTTAGGGTTCGGGTTATTGTTAGGGTTAGTGTTCGAGTTAGGGTTAGGGTTTGGGTTAGGGTTAGGGGTTAGGGTTAGGGTTCGGGTTAGGGTTCGGGTTAGGGTTCGGGTTCGGGTTAGGGTTCGGGTTAGGATTAGGTTTGGGGTTAGGGTTAGGGTTAGGTTTAGGGTTAGGGTTCGGGTTAGTGTTAGGGTTTGGTTTAGGGTTAGGGTTCGGGTTATTGTTAGCGTTAGTGTTCGAGTTAGGGTTAGGGTTCGGGTTAGGGTTAGGGGTTAGGGTTAGGGTTAGGGTTAGGGTTAGGGTTAGTGTTCTGGTTAGGGTTAGGGTTAGGGTTAGGGTTCGGGATAGGGTTAGGGTTATGGTTAGTGTAATGTTTCGGGTTAGGTTTAGCATTATGGTTTGGGTTCGCGTTCGGTGTAAGGTAGGGTTCGGGTTCGGTTTAGGGTTCGGGTTCGGGTTCGGGTTAGGGGTTAGAGTTAGGGTTAGGCTTAGGTTTAGGGTTCGGGTTAGGGTTAGGTTTAGGGTTAGGGTTCGGGTTAGGGTTTGGGTTAGGGTTAGGGTTAGGGTTCGGGTTAGGGTTAGGGTAGGGTTCGGGTTAGGGTTCGGTTAGGGTTAGTGTTAGGGTTCGGGTTAGGTTTCGGGTTAGGGTTCGGGTTAGGGTTCGGTATAGGGTTCGGGTTAGGGTTAGGGTTCGGGTTAGGGTTAGGTTTAGGGTTCGGGTTAGGGTTCGGGTCCGGGTTAGGGCTCGGGTTCGGGTTAGGGTTAGGTTTAGGGTTAGGTTTAGGGTTAGGGTTCGGGTTCGGGTTAGGGTTCGGGTTCGGGTTAGGGTTAGGGTTAGGGTTCGGATTAGGGTTAGGGTTAGGGTTAGGGTTAGGTTTCGGGTTAGGGTTCGGGTTCGGGTTAGGGTTAGGGTTAGGGTTCGTGTTAGGGTTCGTGTTAAGGTTCGGGTTAGGATTAGGGATAGGGTTCGGGTTAGGGTTCGTGTTAGGGTTCGGGTTAGGTGTCGGGTTAGGGTT
>JAVLSZ010000041.1:902500-915000 GCA_032313775.1 Urocyon cinereoargenteus | reverse complement strand
GGTTCGGTTTAGGGTTAGGGTTAGGGTTCGGATTAGGGTTAGGGTTAGGGTTAGGGTTAGAGCAGGGTTCGGGTTAGGGTTCGGGTTAGGGTTCGGGTTAGGGTTAGGGTTAGGGTTAGGTTTAGGGTTAGCGTTCGGTTGAGGGTTAGGGTTAGGGTTAGGGTTAGGGTTCGGGTTAGGGTTAGGTTTTAGGGTTAGGGTTAGTTTTAGGGTTAGGGTTAGGGTTAGGGTTAGGTTTAGGTTAGGGTTCGGGTTAGGGTTAGGGTTAGGTTTAGGGTTATGGTTCGGGTTAGGGTTAGGGTTCGTGTTAGGGTTAGGGTTAGGTTTAGTGTTAGGGTTAGGGTTCGGGTTAGGGTTAGGGTTAGGGTTAGGGTTAGGGTTCGGGTTAGGTTTAGGGTTAGGGTTCGATTTAGGGTTAGGGTTAGGGTTAGGGTTAGGGTTCGGTTTAGGGTTAGGGTTAGGGTTCGGGTTAGGGTTAGGGTTAGGGTTAGGTTTTGGTTTAGGGTTCGGGTTAGGGTTAGGGTTAGGATTCGTGTTAGGGTTAGGGTTAGGTTTCGGATTAGGGTTAGGGTTTGGGTTAGGGTTAGGTTTAGGGTTCGGGTTAGGGTTAGGGTTAGGGCTCGGGTTAGGGTTAGGGTTCGGGTTCGGGTTAGGGTTAGGGTTCAGGTTCGGGTTAGGGTTCAGGTTTGGGTTAGGGTTTGGTTTAGGGTTAGGTTTAGGGTTAGGGTTCGGGTTCGGGTTAGGTTTTGGGTTCGGGTTTGGGTTCGGGTTAGGGTTCGGGTTAGGGTTAGGTTCCGGTTAGGGTTAGGGTTAGGGTTAGGGTTCGGTTTAGGGTTAGGGTTAGGGTTTGGGTTAAGGTTAGGGTTCGGGTTAGGGTTAGTGTTAGGGTTCGGGTTAGGGTTCGAGTTTGGGTTAGGGTTAGGGTTCGGGTTCGGGTTCGGGTTAGGGTTAGTGTTAGGGTTAGGGTTAGGTTTCGGATTAGGGTTAGGGGTAGGGTTCGGTTTAGGGTTCGGGTTCGGGTTAGGGTTAGTGTTAGGTTTAGGGTTAGGTTTCAGGTTAGGATTAGGGTTAGGGTTAGGGTTAGGGGTTACGGTTAGGGTTCTTGTTAGGTTTAGGGTTAGGGTTCGGGTTAGGGTTCGGGTTAGGGTTAGGTTTAGGGTTCAGGTTAGGGTTAGTGTTAGGGTTACGGTTAGGGTTCGGGTTAGGGTTAGGGTTCGGTGTTGGGTTAGGGTTAGGGTTAGGGTTATGGTTAGGTATCGGGTTCGGGTTCGGGTTAGGGTTAGGGTTAGGGTTAGGGTTCGGATTCGGGGTTAGGGTTAGGGTTAGGGTTCCGTTTAGGGTTCGGGGTAGGTTTAGGATTCGGGTAAGGGCTTAGGGTTCGGGTTCGTGTTAGTGTTAGGGTTAGGGTTCCGGTTAGGGTTAGGGTTAGGGTTAGGGTTCGGGTTAGGGTTAGGGTTAGGGTTCGGGTTAGGTTTAGGGTTAGGGTTCGGGTTAGGGTTCGGGTTAGGGTTAGGGTTAGGGTTAGGGTTCGGGTTAGGGTTAGGGTTCGGGTTAGTGTTAGGGTTAGGGTTAAAGTTAGTGTTAGGGTTTGGGTTAGGGTTAGGTTTCGGGTTAGGGTTAGGGTTAGGGTTCGGGTTAGGGTTCGGTTTAGGGTTTGGTTTAGGGTAAGGGTTAGGGTTCGGGTTAGGATTAGGGCTAGGTTTCGGTTAGGGTTCGAGTTATGGTTCGGGTTAGAGTTCGGGTTAGGGTTCAGGTTAGGGTAAGGGTAGGGTTAGGGTTCGGGTTCGGGTTAGGGTTAGGGTTCGGGTTCGGGTTAGGGTTCGGGTTCGGGTTGGTGTTAGGGTTTAGGGTTCGGGTTAGGGTTAGGGTTAGGGTTCGGGTTAGTGTTAGTGTTAGGTTTCGGGTTAGGGTTTGGGTTAGGGTTGGGGTTAGGGTTAGTGTTAGGGTTAGGGTTCGGGTTAGGGTTCGGGTTAGGGTTAGGGTTAGGTTTAGGGTTAGGGTTAGGTTTTGGGGTAGGGTTCGGGTTAGGGTTAGGGTTCGGGTTCGGGTTAGGGTTAGGGTTCGGGTTTGGGTTAGGGGTGGGTTTCGGTTTAGGGTTCGGGTTTGGGTTAGGTTTAGGGTTAGCGTCCGGGTTAGGGTTAGGATTCGGGTTAGGGTTAGGGTTAGGGTTCGGGTTAGGGTTCGAGTTAGGGTTAGGGTTAGGGTTAGGTTTAGTGTTAGGGTTAGGTTTAGGGTTAGGGTTCGGGTTAGGTTTAGGGTTAGAGTTAGGGTTAGGGTTCGGGTTAGGGTTAGGGTTAGTGTTCGAGTTAGGGTTAGGGTTCGGGTTAGGGTTAGGGGTTAGGGTTAGGGTTAGGGTTATGGTTAGGGTTAGTTTTCGGGTTAGGGTTTGGGTTAGGGTTAGGGTTAGGGTTCGGGGTAGGATTAGGGCTAGGGTTCGGGTTAGGGTTCGAGTTAGTGTTAGGGTTAGGGTTCGGGTTAGGGTTCGGGTTAGGGTTCGGGTTAGGGTTCGGGTTAGGGTTAGGGTTAGGGTTCGGGTTAGGTTTAGGTTTAGGGTTTGGGTTAGGGTTAGGGTTCGGGTTAGGGTTAGGGTTAGGGTTCGGGTTCGGGTTCGGGTTAGGGTTCGGGTTAGGGTTTGGGTTAGGGTTAGGGTTCGGGTTAGGATTAGGGTTTGGGTTAGGGTTAGGGTTCGGGTTCGGGTTAGGCTTAGGGTTCGGGTTCGCGTTAGGGTTAGTGTTACGGTTAGGGTTAGGGTTCGGATTAGGGTTAGGGGTAGGGTTCCGGTTAGGGTTCGGGTTCGGGTTAGGGTTAGTGTTAGGGTTAGGGTTAGGGTTCGGGTTAGGGTTAGGTTTAGGGTTAGGGTTAGTGGTTAGGGTTAGGGTTATGGTTAGGGTTCGGGTTAGGGATAGGGTTAGGGTTAGGGTTAGGGTTAGTGTTCGGGTTAGGGTTAGGGTTAGGGTTCGGGTTAGGGTTCGGGTTAGGGTTAGGGTTAGGGTTCGGGTTAGGGATAGGGTTAGGGTTAGGGTTAGTGTTCGGGTTAGGGTTAGGATTACGGTTAGGGTTCCGTTTAGTGTTAGGGTTAGGGTTCGGGTTAGGGTTCGGGTTAAGGTTCGGGTTAGGGTTAGGGTTAGGATTATGGTTAGGGTTCGTGTTAGGGTTCGGGTTAGGTTTCGGGTCAGGTTTAGGGTTAGGGTTAGGGTTCGGGTTCGGGTTAGGGTTAGAGTTAGGCTTATGGTTAGGGTTCGTGTTCGGGGTTACGGTTAGGGTTAGGGTTCGGGTTAGGGTTCGGGTTAGGGTTAGGATTCGGGTAAGGGCTTAGGGTTCGGGTTCGGGTTAGGGTTATGGTTAGGGTTCCGGTTAGGGTTAGGGTTAGGGTTCGGATTAGGTTTAGGGTTAGGGTTCGTGTTAGGGTTCGGGTTAGGGTTAGGGTTCGGGTTAGGGTTAGGGTTAGGGTTCGGGTTAGGGTTCGGGTTCGTGTTAGGGTTCGGGTTCGGTTTAGGGTTAGGCTTAGGGTTCGGGTTAGGGTTAGGTTTAGGGTTAGGGTTAGGGTTCGGTTTAGGGTTAGCGTTAGGTTTCGGGTTAGGGTTCGGGTTAGGGTTAGGTTTAGGCTTCGGGTTAGGGTTCGGGTTAGGGTTCGGGTTAGGGTTCGGGTTCGGGTTAGGGTTCGGGTTAGGTTTAGGGTTAGGGTTAGGGTTAGGTTTAGGGTTAGGGTTTGGGTTAGGGTTCGGGTTAGGGTTCGGGTTCGGGTTAGGGTTCGGGTTAGGGTTAGGGTTCGGGTTAGGGTTCGGGTTAGGGTTCGGTTTCGGGTTCGGGTTCGGGTTAGGGTTCGGGTTAGGGTTAGGGTTAGGGTTAGGGTTCGGGTTAGGGTTAGGGTTAATGTTCGAGTTAGGGTTAGGGTTCGGGTTAGGGTTAGGTGTTAGGGTTAGGGTTAGGGTTAGGGTTAGTGTTCGGGTGAGGGTTAGGGTTAGGGTTAGGGTTCGGGTTAGGGTTAGGGTTAGGGTTAGGTTTAGGGTTCGTGTTATGGTTAGGGTTATGGTTTGGGTTCTGGTTCGGGGTAAGGTTAGGGTTCGGGTTCGGGTTAGGGTTCGGGTTCGGGTTCGGGTTAGGGGTTAGTGTTAGGGTTAGGGTTAGGTTTAGGGTTCTGGTTAGCGTTAGGGTTAGGGTTAGGGTTAGGGTTTCGGTGAGGGTTTGGGTTAGGGTTAGTGTTAGTGTTAGGGTTCGGGTTAGGTGTCGGGTTAGGGTTCGGGTTAGGGTTCGGGTTAGGGTTAGGGTTCGGGTTAGGTTTAGGTTTGGGTTCGGGTTAGGGTTCGGGTTCGGGTTAGGGTTCGGGTTCGGGTTAGGGTTCGGGTTAGGGTTAGGGTTAGGTTTCGGGTTAGGGTTAGGGTTCGGGTTCGGGTTAGGGTTCGTGTTCGGGTTAGGGTTAGGTTTCGGGTTAGGGTTCGGGTTCGGGTTAGGGTTCGGGTTCGGGTTAGGGTTAGGGTTAGGGTTCGGATTAGGGTTAGGGTTAGTGTTAGGGTTAGGGTTCGTGTTAGGGTTCGGGTTAGGGTTAGGTTTAGGGTTAGGGTTCGGGTTAGGGTGAGGTTTAGGGTTAGGGTTAGGGTTCGGGTTAGGGTTCGGGTTAAGGTTCGGGTTAGGGTTAGGGTTAGGTTTAGGGTTAGGTTTCGTGTTAGGGTTCGGGTTAGGTGTCGGGTTAGGGTTAGGGTTAGGGTTCGGGTTCGGGTTAGGGTTAGGGTTAGGGTTAGGGTTCGGGTTTGGGGTTAGGGTTAGGGTTAGGGTTCGGGTTAGGGTTCGGGTTAGGGTTAGGGTTTGGGTTAAGGTTAGGTTTAGGGTTCGGTTTAGGGTTAGGGTTAGGGTTTGGTTGAGGGTTAGGGTTCCGTTTCGGGTTAGGGTTTGGGTTAGGGTTCGGGTTAAGTTTCAGGTTAGGGTTCGGTTTAGGGTTCGGGTTAGGGTTCGGGTTAGGGTTCGGGTTAGGGTTAGGGTTAGGGTTAGGGTTAGGTTTCGTGTTAGGGTTCGGGTTAGGTGTCGGGTTAGGGTTAGGGTTAGGGTTCGGGTTCGGGTTAGGGTTAGGGTTCGGGTTAGGTTTAGGGCTATGGTTCGGGTTAGTTTTCGGGTTAGGGTTAGGGTTAGGGTTCGGGTTAGGGTTAGGGTTCGGGTTAGGTTTAGGTTTAGTGTTCGGGTTAGGGTTCGGGTTCGGGTTAGGGTTCGGGTTAGGGTTAGGTTTAGGTTTCGGGTTAGGGTTCGGGTTCGGGTTAGGGTTCGGGTTCGGGTTAGGGTTAGGTTTCGGGTTAGGGTTCGGGTTCGGGTTAGGGTTCGGGTTCGGGTTAGGGTTAGGGTTAGGGTTCGGATTAGGGTTAGGGTTAGGGTTAGGTTTAGGGTTCGGTTTAGGGTTCGTTTTAGGGTTAGGTTTAGGGATAGGGTTCGGGTTAGGGTTAGGGTTAGGGTTAGGGTTCGGGTTAGGGTTCGGGTTAAGGTTCGGGTTAGGGTTAGGGTTAGGGTTAGGTTTAGGGTTCGTGTTAGGGTTCGGGTTAGGTGTCGGGTTAGGGTTAGTGTTAGGGTTCGGGTTCGGGTTAGGGTTAGGGTTAGAGTTAGGGTTCGGGTTTGGGGTTAGGGTTCGGGTTAGAGTTCGGGTTAGGTTTAGGATTCGGGTAAGGGCTTAGGGTTCGGGTTCGTGTTAGGGTTAGGGTTCGGGTTAGGGTTCGGGATAGGGTTATGTTTAGGGTTCGGTTTCGGGTTCGGGTTAGGATTAGGGTTCGGGTTCGGGTTAGGGTTAGGGTTCGTGTTCGGGTTAGGGTTCGGGTTCGGGTTAGGGTTAGGGGTTAGTGTTCGAGTTAGGGTTAGAGTTCGGGTTAGGGTTAGGGGTTAGGGTTAGGGTTAGGGTTCGCGTTAGGATTAGGGCAAGGTTTCGGGTTAGCGTTCGAGTTAGGGTTAGGGTTAGGGTTCGGGTTAGGGTTCGGGTTAGGGTTCGGGTTAGGGTCGGGTTAGGGTTAGGGTTCGGGATAGGGTTAGGGTTAGGTTTCGGGTTAGGGTTCGGGTTCGGGTTAGGGTTCGGGTTCGGGTTAGGGTTAGGGTTAGGGTTCGGATTAGGGTTAGGGTTAGGGTTAGGGTTAGGGTTAGGGATCGGGTTAGGGTTCGGGTTAGGTTTAGGTTTAGGGTTAGGTTTAGGGTTAGGGTTCGGGTTAGGGTTAGGTTTAGTGTGAGGGTTAGGGTTCGGGTTAGGGTTAGGTTTTAGGGTTAGGGTTAGGGTTAGGGTTAGGGTTAGGGTTAGGGTTAGGTTTAGGGTTAGGGTTCCGGTTGGGGTTAGGGTTCGGGTTCGGGTTAGGGTTAGGTTTAGGGTTCAGATTAGGGTTAGGGTTCGTGTTAGGGTTCGGGTTAGGTGTCGGGTTAGGGTTAGGGTTAGGATTCGGGTTCGGGTTCGGGTTAGGGTTAGGGTTAGGGTTCGGGTTCGGGGTTAGGGTTAGGGTTCGGGTTCGGGTTAGGGTTCGGGTTAGGTTTAGGATTCGGTAAGGGCTTAGGGTTCGGGTTCGGGTTAGGGTTAGCGTTCGGGTTAGGGTTAGGGTTCGGGTTAGGGTTATGGATAGGGTTCGGGTTCGGGTTCGGCTTAGGGTTAGGGTTCGGGTTCGGGTTAGGGTTAGGGTTCGGGTTCGGGTTAGGGATCGGGTTCAGGTTAGGGTTAGGTGTTATTGTTCGGGTTAGGGTTAGGTTTAGGGTTCGGGTTAGTGTTAGGGTTAGGGTTAGGGTTAGGTTTAGGGTTCGGGTTAGGGTTAGGGTTCGGGTTAGGGTTAGGGTTCGGGTTAGGGTTAGGATTAGGGTTCGCGTGTGGGTTCGGGTTAGGTTTAGGGTTAGGGTTCGGGTTAGGGTTCGGGTTAGGGTTCGGGATAGGGTTCGGTTTAGGGTTAGGGTTCGGGTTCAGGTTAGGTTTAGGGTTCGGGTTTGGGTTAGGGTTAGGTTTCGGTTTAGGGTTCGGGTTCGGGTTAGGGTTAGGGTTAGGGTTCGGGTTAGGTTTAGGGTTCGGGTTAGGGTTAGGTTTAGAGTTAGGGTTCGGGTTAGGGTTCGGGTTAGGGTTAGTGTTAGGTTTAGGGTTAGGGTTAGGTTTAGGGTTAGGGATCGGGTTAGGTTTAGGGTTAGGGTTAGGGTTAGGGTTCGGGTTAGGGTTAGGGTTAGTGTTCGGGTTAGGGTTAGAGTTCGGGTTAGGGTTAGGGGTTGGGTTTAGAGTTAGGGTTAGGCTTAGGGTTGGTGTTCGGGTTAGGGTTTGGGTTAGGTTTAGGGTTTGGGTTAGGGCTAGGGTTAGGTTTAGGGTTAGGGTTAGGTTTCAGGTTAGGGTTAGGGTTAGGGTTAGGGTTAGGGTTAGGGTTCGGGTAGGGTTAGGGTTCGGGTTAGGGTTAGGGTTAGGGTTCGGGTTAGGGTTAGGGTTAGGGTTCGGGTTAGTTTTAGGGTCAGGGTTAGGGTTAGGGTTCAGGTTAGGGTAGGGTTCGGGTTAGGCTTAGGGTTAGGGTTAGGGTTCGGGTTAGGTTTCGGGTAAGGGTTAGGGTTAGGATTCGGGTTAGGGTTAGCGTTAGGGTTCGGGTTAGGTTTAGGGTTCGGGTTAGGGTTAGGTTTAGGGTTCGGGTTAGTGTTAGGGTTAGGGTTCGGGGTAGGGTTAGGGGTCGGGTTAGGGTTAGGGTTCGGGTTAGGGTTCGGGTTTGGGTTAGGGTTTGGTTTAGTGTTAGGTTTAGGGTTAGGGTTCGGGTTCGGTTTAGGGTTCGGGTTCGGGTTCGGTTTAGGGTTAGGGTTCGTGTTAGGGTTAAGTTCCGGTTAAGGTTAGGGTTAGGTTTCGGGTTAGGGTTAGGGTTAGGGTTTGGGTTAGGTTTAGGGTTCGGGTTAGGGTTAGGGTTAGGGTTCGGGTTAGGGTTCGGGTTAGGGTTAGGGTTAGGGTTAGGGTTAGGGTTCGGGTTCGGGTCAGGGTTAGGGTTCGGGTTCGGGTTCGGGTTAGGGTTAGTGTTAGGGTTAGGGTTCGGATTAGGGTTAGGGATAGGGTTCGGGTTAGGATTCGGGTTCGGGTTAGGGTTAGTGTTAGGGTTAGGGTTAGGGTTCGGGTTAGGGTTAGGGTTAGGGTTAGGGTTAGGGGTTAGCGTTAGTGTTAGGGTTCGGGTTAGGTTTAGTGTTAGGGTTCGGGTTAGGGTTCGGGTTAGGGTTAGGGTTAGGGTTAGGGTTCGTGTTAGGGTTAGGGTTAGGGTTACGGTCAGGGTTCGGGTTAGGGTTAGGGTTCGGTGTCGGGTTAGGTTTAGGGTTAGGTTTAGGGTTCGGGTTCGGGTTAGGGTTCGGGTTAGGGTTAGGGTTAGGGTTCGGATTCGGGGTTAGGGTTAGGTTTAGGGTTCGGGTTAGGGTTCGGGTTAGGTTTAGGATTCGGGTTAGGGTTCGGGTTAGGGTTAGGGTTGGGGTTAGGGTTAGGGTTAGGTTTAGGGTTAGGGTTCTGGTGAGGGTTAGGGTTTGGTTTAGGGTTAGGGTTCGGGGTTAGGGTTAGGGTTAGGGTTCGGGTTAGGGTTCGGGTTAGGGTTAGGATTCGGGTACGGGCTTAGGGTTAGGGTTCGGGTTAGGGTGAGGGTTCGGGTTAGGGTTAGGGTTCGGGTTAGGGTTATGGGCAGGGTTCGGGTTTGGGTTCGGGTTAGGGTTAGGGTTCGGGTTTGGGTTAGGGTTAGGGTTCGGGTTCGGGTTAGGGTTAGGGGTTAGTGTTCGGGTTAGGGTTAGGGTTAGGGTTCGGGTTAGTGTTAGGGTTAGGGTTAGGGTTAGGGTTAGGGTTCGGGTTAGGGTTAGGGTCCGGGTTAGGGTTAGGGTTTGGGTTAGGGTTAGGGTTAGGGTTCGGGTGTGGGTTCGGGTTAGGGTTAGGGTTAGGGTTTGGGTTAGGGTTCGGGTTAGGGTTCGGGTTAGGTTTAGGATTCGGTTTCGGGTTAGGGTTAGGGTTCGGGTTTGGGTTAGGGTTAGGTTTCGTTTTAGGGTTCAGGTTCGGGTTAGGTTAGGGTTAGGGTTCGGGTTACGGTTAGGGTTCGGGTTAGGGTTAGGTTTAGGTTTAGGGTTCGGGTTAGGGTTCGGGTTAGGGTTAGGTTTAGGGTTAGGTTTAGGGTTAGGTTTAGGTTTAGGGTTAGTGTTCGGGTTAGGTTTAGGGTTAGGGTTAGGGTTAGGGTTCGGGTTAGGGTTAGGGTTAGTGTTCGAGTTAGGGTTAGAGTTCGGGTTAGGGTTAGGGGTTAGGGTTAGGGTTAGGGTTTGGGTTAGGGTTCGGGTTAGGGTTTGGGTTAGGGTTAGGGTTAGGGTTCGCGTTAGGATTAGGGCTAGGGTTCAGGTTAGAGTTCGAATTATGTTTAGGGTTAGGGTTCGGGTTAGGGTTCGGGTTAGGGTTCGGGTTAGGGTTAGGGTTATGGTTAGGGTTAGGGTTAGGATTCGGGTTAGGGTTCGGGTTCGGGTTAGGGTTCGGGTTCGGGTTAGTGTTAGGGTTAGGGTTCAGATTAGGGTTAGGGTTAGGGTTAGGGTTAGGGTTCGGGTTAGTGTTCGGGTTAGGGTTCGGGTTAGGGTTAGGGTTCGGGTTCGGGTTAGTGTTAGGGTTAGGGTTCAGATTAGGGTTAGGGTTAGGGTTAGGGTTAGGGTTCGGGTTAGTGTTCGGGTTAGGGTTCGGGTTAGGGTTAGGGTTAGGGTTAGGTTTAGGGTTAGGTTTCGGGTTAGGGTTAGGGTTATGGTGAGGGTTAGGGTTCGGGTTAGGGTTAGGTTTTAGGGTTAGGGTTAGGGTTAGGGTTAGGGTTAGGGTTAGGTTTAGGGTTAGGGTTCGGGTTCGGGTTCGGGTTCGGGTTCGGGTTAGGGTTTGGGTTAGGGTTAGGGTTAGGGTTCGGGTTCGGGGTTAGGGTTAGGGTTAGGGTTCGGGTTAGGGTTCGGGTTAGGGTTAGGATTTGGGTAAGGGCTTAGGGTTCGAGTTCGGGTTAGGGTTAGGGTTCGGGTTAGGGTTAGGGTTCGGTTTAGTGTAAGGGTTCGGTTAGGGTTAGGGTTAGGTTTCGGATTAGGGTTAGGGTTAGGGTTAGGGTTAGGGTTAGGGTTCGGGTTAGGGTTCGGTTTAGGGTTAGGGTTAGGGTTAGGGTTAGGGTTCGGGTTAGGGTTAGGGTTAGGTTTAGGGTTAGGGTTCGGGTTAGGGTTAGGGTTAGTGTTCGAGTTAGGGTTAGGGTTCGGGTTAGGGTTAGGTGTTAGGGTTAGGGTTAGGGTTAGGGTTAGTGTTCAGGTTAGGGTTATGGTTAGGGTTAGGGTTCGGGTTAGGGTTAGGGTTAGGGTTAGGGTTAGGGTTCGGGTTAGGGTTAGGGTTATGGTTTGGGTTCGGATTCGGGGTAAGGTTAGGGTTCGGATGAGGGTTAGGGTGAGGATTCGGGTTAGGGTTCGGGTTCGGGTTAGGGTTCGTGTTCGGGTTAGGGTTAGGGTTAGAGTTCGGATTAGGTTTAGGGTTCGGGTTAGGGTTAGGGTTAGGTTTCGGGTTAGGGTTCGGGTTCGGGTTAGGGTTCGGGTTCGGGTTAGGGTTAGGTTTCGGGTTAGGGTTCTTGTTCAGGTTAGGGTTCGGGTTCGGGTTAGGGTTGGGGTTAGGGTTCTGATTAGGGTTAGTGTTAGGGTTAGGGTTAGTGTTCGGGTTCGGGTTAGGGTTCGGGTTCGGGTTAGGGTTAGGTTTTGGGTTAGGGTTCGGGTTCGGGTTAGGGTTCGTGTTCTGGTTAGGGTTAGAATTAGGGTTCGGATTAGGGTTAGGGTTAGGGTTAGGGTTAGGGTTAGGGTTCGGTTTAGGGTTCGGGATAGGGTTAGGTTTAGGGTTAGAGTTCGGGTTAGGGTTCGGGTTAGGTTTAGGGTTAGGGTTCGGGTTAGGGTTCGGGTTAAGGTTCGGGTTAGGGTTAGGGTTAGGGTTCGTGTTAGGGTTCGGGTTAGGTGTCAGGTTAGGGTTAGGGTTAGGGTTCGGGTTCGGGTTAGGGTTAGGGTTAGGGTTAGGGTTCGGGTTCGGGGTTAGGGTTAGGATTCGGGTTAGGGTTCGGGTTAGGGTTAGGATTCGGTTAAGGGCTTAGGGTTCGGGTTCGGTTAGGGTTAGGGTTCGGGTTAGGGTTAGGGTTTGGGTTAGGGTTATGGTTAGGGTTCGGGTTCGGGTTCGGGTTAGGGTTAGGGTTCGGGTTCCGGTTAGGGTTAGGGTTCGGGTTCGGGTTAGGGTTCGGGTTCGGGTTCGGGTTAGGGTTTAGGGTTCGGGTTAGGGTTAGGTTTAGGGTTCGGGTTAGTGTTAGGGTTAGGGTTCGGGTTAGGGTTAGGGTTCGGGTTAGGGTTAGTGTTAGGTTTAGGGTTCGGGTTAGTGTTCGGGGTAGGGTTAGGGTTAGGGTTAGTTTTAGGGTTAGGGTTAGGTTTAGGGTTAGGGTTCGGGTTAGGTTTAGGGTTAGGTTTAGTGTTAGGGTTCGGGTTAGGGTTAGGTTTAGGGTTCGGGTTAGTGTTAGGGTTAGGGTTCGGGTTAGGGTTAGGGTTCGGGTTAGGGTTAGGGGTACGTTTATGGTTCGGGTTAGGGTTCGGGTTAGGGTTAGGGTTAGGGTTAGTTTTAGGGTTAGGGTTAGGTTTAGTGTTAGGGTTCGTGTTAGGTTTAGGGTTAGGTTTAGGGTTAGGGTTCGGGTTAGGGTTAGGGTTAGTGTTCGAGTTAGGGTTAGGGTTCGGGTTAGGGTTAGGGGTTAGTGTTAGGTTTAGGGTTAGGGTTAGGTTTTAGGGTTAGGGTTAGTTTTAGGGTTAGGGTTAGGGTTAGGGTTAGGTTTAGGTTAGGGTTCGGGTTAGGGTTAGGGTTAGGTTTAGGGTTATGGTTCGGGTTAGGGTTAGGGTTCGTGTTAGGGTTAGGGTTAGGTTTAGTGTTAGGGTTAGGGTTCGGGTTAGGGTTAGGGTTAGGGTTAGGGTTAGTGTTCGAGTTAGGGTTAGGGTTCGGGTTAGGGTTAGGGGTTAGTGTTAGGTTTAGGGTTATGGTTAGGATTAGTGTTCGGGTTAGGGTTAGGTTTTAGGGTTAGGGTTAGGGTTAGGGTTCGGGTTAGGATTAGGGCTAGGGTTCGGGTTAGGGTTAGGTTTTAGGGTTAGGGTTAGGATTAGGGTTAGGGTTAGGGTTAGGGTTAGGGTTAGGTTTAGGGTTCGGGTTAGGGTTAGGGTTAGGGTTAGTGCTATGTTTCCAGTTAGGGTTAGGGTTCGTGTTAGGGTTAGGGTTAGGTTTTAGGGTTAGGGTTAGGGTTAGGGTTAGGGTTAGGGGTTAGGGTTAGGGTTCGGGTTAGGGTTCGGGTTAGGGTTCGGGTTCGGGTTAGGGTTCGGGTTAGGATTAGGTTTGGGGTTAGGGTTAGGGTTAGTTTTAGGGTTAGGGTTCGGGTTAGTGTTAGGGTTTGGTTTAGGGTTAGGGTTCGGGTTATTGTTAGCGTTAGTGTTCGAGTTAGGGTTAGGGTTCGGGTTAGGGTTAGGGGTTAGGGTTAGGGTTAGGGTTAGGGTTAGGGTTAGTGTTCTGGTTAGGGTTA
>JAVLSZ010000041.1:885000-895000 GCA_032313775.1 Urocyon cinereoargenteus | reverse complement strand
TTAGGTTTAGGGTTTGGGTTAGGGCTAGGGTTAGGTTTAGGGTTAGGGTTAGGTTTCGGGTTAGGGTTAGGGTTAGGGTTAGGGTTCGGGTTAGGGTTAGGGTTCGGGTTAGGGTTAGGGTTAGGTTTAGGGTTCGGGTTCGGGTTAGGGTTAGGGTTCGGGTTAGTTTTAGGGTCAGGGTTAGGGTTAGGGTTCAGGTTAGGGTAGGGTTCGGGTTAGACTTAGGGTTAGGGTTAGGGTTCGGGTTAGGTTTCGGGTAAGGGTTAGGGTTAGGATTCGGGTTAGGGTTAGCGTTAGGGTTCGGGTTAGGTTTAGGGTTCGGGTTAGGGTTAGGTTTAGGGTTCGGGTTAGGGTTAGGGTTAGGGTTCGGGGTAGGGTTAGGAGTCGGGTTAGGGTTAGGGTTCGGGTTAGGGTTCGGGTTTGGGTTAGGGTTTGGTTTAGGGTTAGGTTTAGGGTTAGGGTTCGGGTTCGGTTTAGGGTTCGGTTTCGGGTTCGGTTTAGGGTTAGGGTTCGTGTTAGGGTTAAGTTCCGGTTAAGGTTAGGGTTAGGTTTCGGGTTAGGGTTAGGGTTAGTGTTTGGGTTAGGTTTAGGGTTCGGGTTAGGGTTAGGGTTAGGGTTCGGGTTAGGGTTCGGGTTAGGTTTAGGGTTAGGGTTAGGGTTAGGGTTCGGGTTCGGGTCAGGGTTAGGGTTCGGGTTCGGGTTCGGGTTAGGGTTAGTGTTAGGGTTAGGGTTCGGATTAGGGTTAGGGATAGGGTTCGGGTTAGGATTCGGGTTCGGGTTAGGGTTAGTGTTAGGGCTAGGGTTAGGGTTCGGGTTAGGGTTAGGGTTAGGTTTAGGGTTAGGGGTTAGGGTTAGGGTTAGGGTTCGGGTTAGGTTTAGTGTTAGGGTTCGGGTTAGGGTTCGGGTTAGGGTTAGGGTTAGGGTTAGGGTTCGTGTTAGGGTTAGGGTTAGGGTTACGGTCAGGGTTCGGGTTAGGGTTAGGGTTCGGTGTCGGGTTAGGTTTAGGGTTAGGTTTAGGGTTCGGGTTCGGGTTAGGGTTCGGGTTAGGGTTAGGGTTAGGGTTCGGATTCGGGGTTAGGGTTAGGTTTAGGGTTCGGGTTAGGGTTAGGGTTAGGGTTACGGTCAGGGTTCGGGTTAGGGTTAGGGTTCGGTGTCGGGTTAGGTTTAGGGTTAGGTTTAGGGTTCGGGTTCGGGTTAGGGTTCGGGTTAGGGTTAGGGTTAGGATTCGGATTCGGGGTTAGGGTTAGGTTTAGGGTTCGGGTTAGGGTTCGGGTTAGGTTTAGGATTCGGTTTAGGGTTCGGGTTAGGGTTAGGGTTGGGGTTAGGGTTAGGGTTAGGTTTAGGGTTAGGGTTCGGGTGAGGGTTAGGGTTTGGTTTATGGTTAGGGTTCGGGGTTAGGGTTAGGGTTAGGGTTCGGGTTAGGGTTCGGGTTAGGGTTAGGATTCGGGTACGGGCTTAGGGTTAGGGTTCGGGTTAGGGTGAGGGTTCGGGTTAGGGTTAGGGTTCGGGTTAGGGTTATGGTTAGGGTTCGGGTTTGGGTTCGGGTTAGGGTTAGGGTTCGGGTTTGGGTTAGGGTTAGGGTTCGGGTTCGGGTTAGGGTTCGGTTCCGGGTTAGGGTTAGGGGTTAGTGTTCGGGTTAGGGTTAGGGTTAGGGTTCGGGTTAGTTTTAGGGTTAGGGTTAGGGTTAGGGTTAGGGTTCGTGTTAGGGTTAGGGTTCGGGTTAGGGTTAGGGTTTGGGTTAGGGTTAGGGTTAGGTTTCGGGTGTGGGTTCGGGTTAGGGTTAGGGTTAGGGTTTGGGTTAGGGTTCGGGTTAGGGTTCGGGTTAGGTTTAGGGTTCGGGTTCGGGTTAGGGTTAGGGTTCGGGTTTGGGTTAGGGTTAGGTTTCGTTTTAGGGTTCAGTTTCGGGTTAGGTTAGGGTTAGGGTTCGGGTTAGGGTTAGGTTTCGGGTTATGGTTAGGGTTAGGCTTAGGGTTCGGGTTAGGGTTCGGGTTAGGGTTAGGTTTAGGGTTAGGTTTAGGGTTAGGGTTAGGTTTAGGGTTAGTGTTCGGGTTAGGTTTAGGGTTAGGGTTAGGGTTAGGGTTCGGGTTAGGGTTAGGGTTAGTGTTCGAGTTAGGGTTAGAGTTCGGGTTAGGGTTAGGGGTTAGGGTTAGGGTTAGGGTTTGGGTTAGTGTTCGGGTTAGTGTTTGGGTTAGGGTTAGGGTTAGGGTTCGCGTTAGGATTAGGGCTAGGGTTCAGGTTAGAGTTCGAGTTAGGGTTAGGGTTCGGGTTAGGGTTCGGGTTAGGGTTCGGGTTAGGGTTAGGGTTATGGTTAGGGTTAGGGTTAGGATTCGGGTTAGGGTTCGGGTTCGGGTTAGGGTTCGGGTTCGGGTTAGTGTTAGGGTTAGGGTTCAGATTAGGGTTAGGGTTAGGGTTAGGGTTAGGGTTCGGGTTAGTGTTCGGGTTAGGGTTCGGGTTAGGGTTAGGGTTAGGGTTAGGTTTAGGGTTAGGTTTCGGGTTAGGGTTAGGGTTATGGTGAGGGTTAGGGTTCGGGTTAGGGTTAGGTTTTAGGGTTAGGGTTAGGGTTAGGGTTAGGGTTAGGGTTAGGGTTAGGTTTAGGGTTAGGGTTCGGGTTCGGGTTCGGGTTCGGGTTAGGGTTAGGGTTAGGGTTAGGGTTAGGGTTCGGGTTCGGGGTTAGGGTTAGGGTTAGGGTTCGGGTTAGGGTTCGGGTTAGGGTTAGGATTCGGGTAAGGGCTTAGGGTTCGGGTTCGGGTTAGGGTTAGGGTTCGGGTTAGGGTTAGGGTTCGGGTTAGTGTAAGGGTTCGGTTAGGGTTAGGGTTAGGTTTCGGATTAGGGTTAGGGTTAGGGTTAGGGTTAGGGTTAGGGTTCGGGTTAGGGTTCGGTTTAGGGTTAGGGTTAGGGTTAGGTTTAGGGTTAGGGTTCGGGTTAGGGTTAGGGTTAGGTTTAGGGTTAGGGTTCGGGTTAAGGTTAGGGTTAGTGTTCGAGTTAGGGTTAGGGTTCGGGTTAGGGTTAGGTGTTAGGGTTAGGGTTAGGGTTAGGGTTAGTGTTCAGGTTAGGGTTATGGTTAGGGTTAGGGTTCGGGTTAGGGTTAGGGTTAGGGTTAGGGTTAGGGTTCGGGTTAGGGTTAGGGTTATGGTTTGGGTTCGGATTCGGGGTAAGGTTAGGGTTCGGATTCGGGTTAGGGTTAGGATTCGGGTTAGGGTTCGGGTTCGGGTTAGGGTTCGTGTTCGGGTTAGGGTTAGGGTTAGAGTTCGGATTAGGTTTAGGGTTCGGGTTAGGGTTAGGGTTAGGTTTCGGGTTAGGGTTCGGGTTCGGGTTAAGGTTCGGGTTCGGGTTAGGGTTAGGTTTCGGGTTAGGGTTCTTGTTCAGGTTAGGGTTCGGGTTCGGGTTAGGGTTGGGGTTAGGGTTCTGATTAGGGTTAGGTTTAGGATTAGGGTTAGTGTTCGGGTTCGGGTTAGGGTTCGGGTTCGGGTTAGGGTTAGGTTTTGGGTTAGGGTTCGGGTTCGGGTTAGGGTTCGGGTTCTGGTTAGGGTTAGAGTTAGTGTTCGGATTAGGGTTAGGGTTAGGGTTAGGGTTAGGGTTAGGGTTCGGATTAGGGTTCGGGTTAGGGTTAGGTTTAGGGTTAGAGTTCGGGTTAGGGTTCGGGTTAGGTTTAGGGTTAGGGTTCGGGTTAGGGTTCGGGTTAAGGTTCGGGTTAGGGTTAGGGTTAGGGTTAGGGTTCGTGTTAGGGTTCGGGTTAGGTGTCAGGTTAGGGTTAGGGTTAGGGTTCGGGTTCGGGTTAGGGTTAGGGTTAGGGTTAGGGTTCGGGTTCGGGGTTAGGGTTAGGATTCGGGTTAGGGTTCGGGTTAGGGTTAGGATTCGGTTAAGGGCTTAGGGTTCGGGTTCGGGTTAGGGTTAGGGTTCGGGTTAGGGTTAGGGTTTGGGTTAGGGTTATGGTTAGGGTTCGGGTTCGGGTTCGGGTTAGGGTTAGGGTTCGGGTTCCGGTTAGGTTTAGGGTTCGGGTTCGGGTTAGGGTTCGGGTTCGGGTTAGGGTTTAGGGTTCGAGTTAGGGTTAGGTTTAGGGTTCGGGTTAGTGTTAGGGTTTGGGTTCGGGTTAGGGTTAGGGTTCGGGTTAGGGTTAGTGTTAGGTTTAGGGTTCGGGTTACGGTTCGGGGTAGGGTTAGGGTTAGGGTTAGTTTTAGGGTTAGGGTTAGGTTTAGGGTTAGGGTTCGGGTTAGGTTTAGGGTTAGGTTTAGGGTTAGGGTTCGGGTTAGGGTTAGGTTTAGGGTTCGGGTTAGTGTTAGGGTTAGGGTTCGGGTTAGGGTTAGGGTTCGGGTTAGTGTTAGGGTTACGTTTAGGGTTCGGGTTAGGGTTCGGGTTAGGGTTAGGGTTAGGGTTAGTTTTAGGGTTAGGGTTAGGTTTAGGGTTAGGGTTCGGTTTAGGTTTAGGGTTAGGTTTAGGGTTAGGGTTCGGGTTAGGGTTAGGGTTAGTGTTCGAGTTAGGGTTAGGGTTCGGGTTAGGGTTAGGGGTTAGTGTTAGGTTTAGGGTTATGGTTAGGATTAGTGTTCGGGTTAGGGTTAGGTTTTAGGGTTAGAGTTAGGGTTAGGGTTCGGGTTAGGATTAGGGCTAGGGTTCGGGTTAGGGTTAGGTTTTAGGGTTAGGTTTAGGGTTAGGGTTAGGGTTAGGGTTAGGGTTAGGGTTAGGTTTAGGGTTCGGGTTAGGGTTAGGGTTAGGGTTAGTGCTATGTTTCGGGTTAGGGTTAGGGTTCGTGTTAGGGTTAGGGTTAGGTTTAGGGTTAGGGTTAGGGTTCGGGTTAGGGTTAGGGTTAGGGTTAGGGTTAGGGTTCGGGTTAGGGTTAGGGTTGGGGTTCGATTTAGGGTTAGGGTTAGGGTTAGGGTTAGGGTTCGGGTTAGGGTTAGGGTTAGGGTTCGGGTTAGGGTTAGGGTTAGGGTTAGGTTTTGGTTTAGGGTTCGGGTTAGGGTTAGGGTTAGGATTCGGGTTAGGGTTAGGTTTAGGGTTCGGATTAGGGTTAGGGTTCGGGTTAGGGTTAGGTTTAGGGTTCGGGGTAGGTTTAGGGTTAGGGTTCGGGATAGGGTTAGGTTTCGGGTTCGGGTTAGGGTTAGGGTTCGGGTTCGGGTTAGGGTTCAGGTTTGGGTTAGGGTTTGGTTTAGGGTTAGGTTTAGGGTTAGGGTTCGGGTTCGGGTTAGGGTTCGGGTTCCGGTTCGGGTTAGGGTTAGGGTTCGGGTTAGGGTTAGGTTCCGGTTAGGGTTAGGGTTAGGGTTAGGTTTCGGTTAGGGTTAGGGTTAGGGTTTGGTTAAAGGTTAGGGTTCGGGTTAGGGTTAGTGTTAGGGTTCGGGTTAGGGTTCGGGTTTGGGTTAGGGTTAGGGTTCGGGTTCGGGTTCGGGTTAGGGTTAGTGTTAGGGTTAGTGTTAGGGTTCGGATTAGGGTTAGGGGTAGGGTTCGGTTTAGGGTCCGTGTTCGGGTTAGGGTTAGTGTTAGGTTTAGGGTTAGGTTTCGGGTTAGGATTAGGTTTAGGGTTAGGGTTAGGGGTTAGGGTTAGGGTTCTTGTTAGGTTTAGGGTTAGGGTTCGGGTTAGGGTTCGGGTTAGGGTTAGGTTTAGGGTTCAGGTTAGGGTTAGTGTTAGGGTTATGGTTAGGGTTCGGGTTAGGGTTAGGGTTCGGTGTCGGGTTAGGGTTAGGGTTAGGGTTAGGGTTAGGTATCGGGTTCGGGTTAGGGTTAGGGTTAGGGTTAGGGTTAGGGTTCGGATTCGGGGTTAGGGTTAGGGTTAGGGTTCCGGTTAGGGTTCGGGTTAGGTTTAGGATTCGGGTAAGGGCTTAAGGTTCGGGTTCGGGTTAGGTTTAGTTTTAGGGTTCCGGTTAGGGTTAGGGTTAGGGTTCGGGTTAGGGTTAGGGTTAGGGTTAGGGTTAGGGTTCGGGTTAGGTTTAGGGTTAGGGTTCGGGTTAGGTTTCGGGTTAGGGTTAGGGTTAGGGTTAGGGTTCGGGTAAGGGTTAGGGTTCGGGTTAGGGTTAGGGTTAGGGTTAGGGTTAGTGTTAGGGTTTGGGTTAGGGTTAGGTTTCGGGTTAGGGTTAGGGTTAGGGTTCGGGTTAGGGTTCGGTTTAGGGTTAGGTTTCGGGTTAGGGTTCTGGTTCGGGTTAGGGTTCGGGTTCGGGTTAGGGTTAGGGTTAGGGTTCGGATTAGGGTTAGGGTTAGGGTTAGGGTTTGGGTTCGGTTTCGGGTTAGGGTTCGGGTTCGGGTTAGGGTTAGGTTTAGGGTTAGGGTTCGGGTTCGGGTTAGGGTTCGTGTTCTGGTTAGGTTTAGGGTTAGGGTTCGGATTAGGGTTAGGGTTAGTGTTAGGGTTAGGGTTAGGGTTAGGGTTCGGGTTAGGGTTCGGGTTAGGGTTAGGTTTAGGGTTAGGGTTCGGGTTAGGGTTCGGGTTTGGTTTAGGGTTAGGGTTTGGGTTAGGTTTGGGGTTAAAGTTCGGGTTAGGGTTAGGGTTAGGGTTAGGGTTAGGGTTCGTGTTAGGGTTCGGGTTAGGTGTCAGGTTAGGGTTAGGGTTAGGGTTCGGTTTCGGGTTAGGGTTAGGGTCAGGGTTCGGGTTCGGGGTTAGGGTTAGGATTCGGGTTTGGGTTCGGGTTAGGGTTAGGATTCGGGTAAGGGCTTAGGGTTCGGGTTCGGTTTAGGGTTAGGGTTCGGGTTAGGGTTAGGGTTCTGGTTAGGGTTATGGTTAGGGTTCGGGTTCGGGTTCGGGTTAGGGTTACGGTTCGGGTTCGGGTTAGGGTTAGGGTTCGGGTTCGGGTTAGGGTTCGGGTTCGGGTTCGGGTTAGGGTTTAGGGTTCGGGTTAGGGTTAGGGTTAGGGTTCGGGTTAGTGTTAGGGTTAGGTTTCGGGTTAGGGTTAGGGTTCGGGTTAGGGTTAGGGTTAGGTTTAGGGTTCGGGTTAGGGTTCGGGGTAGGGTTAGGGTTAGGGTTAGGTTTAGGGTTAGGGTTAGGTTTAGGGTTAGGGTTCGGGTTAGGGTTAGGGTTCGGGTTCGGGTTAGGGTTAGGGTTCGGGTTTGGGTTAGGGGTAGGTTTTGGTTTAGGGTTCGGGTTCGGGTTAGGTTTAGGGTTAGGGTTCGGTTTAGGGTTAGGGTTCGGGTTAGGGTTAGGGTTAGGTTTAGGGTTCGGGTTAGGTTTCGGGTTCGGGTTAGGGTTAGGGTTAGTTTTAGGGTTAGGGTTAGGTTTAGGGTTAGGGTTCGTGTTAGGTTTAGGGTTAGGTTTAGGGCTAGGGTTCGGGTTAGGGTTAGGGTTAGTGTTCGAGTTAGGGTTAGGGTTCGGGTTAGGGTTAGGTTTAGGGTTAGAGTTATGGTTAGGGTTAGTGTTCGGGTTAGGGTTTGGGTTAGGGTTAGGGTTAGGGTTCGGGTTAGGATTAGGGCTAGGGTTCGGGTTAGGGTTCGAGTTAGTGTTAGGGTTAGGGTTCGGGTTAGGGTTCGGGTGAGGGTTCTGTTTAGGGTTCGGGTTAGGGTTAGGGTTCGGGTTAGGGTTAGGGTTAGGATTCGGGTTAGGGTTCGGGTTCGGGTTAGGGTTCGGGTTCGGTTTAGGGTTAGAGTTAGGGTTCGGATTAGGGTTAGGGTTAGGGTTAGGGTTAGAGCAGGGTTCGGGTTAGGGTTCGGGTTAGGGTTCGGGTTAGGTTTAGGGTTAGGGTTAGGTTTAGGGTTAGCGTTCGGTTGAGGGTTAGGTTAGGGTTAGGGTTAGGGTTCGTGTTAGGGTTAGGTTTTAGGGTTAGGGTTAGTTTTAGGTTTAGGTTTAGGGTGAGGGTTAGTTTTAGGGTTAGGGGTCGGGTTAGGGTGAGGGTTAGGGTTAGGGTTATGGTTCGGGTTTGGGTTAGGGTTCGTGTTAGGGTTAGGGTTAGGTTTAGGGTTAGGGTTAGGGTTCGGGTTAGGGTTAGGGTTAGGGTTAGGGTTAGGGTTCGGGTTAGGGTTAAGTTCCGGTTAAGGTTTGGGTTAGGTTTCGGGTTAGGGTTAGGGTTAGGGTTTGGGTTAGGTTTAGGGTTCGGGTTAGGGTTAGGGTTAGGGTTCGGGTTAGGGTTCGGGTTAGGGTTAGGATTAGGGTTAGGGTTAGGGTTCGGGTTCGGGTTCGGGTTAGGGTTCAGGTTCGGGTTCGGGTTAGGGTTAGTGTTAGGGTTAGGCTTCGGATTAGGGTTAGGGATAGGGTTCGGGTTAGGATTCGGGTTCGTGTTAGGGTTAGTGTTAGGGTTAGGGTTAGGGTTCGGGTTAGGTTTAGGGTTAGGGTTAGGGTTAGGGTTTACGGTTAGGGTTAGGGTTCGGGTTAGGTTTAGGGTTAGGGTTCGGGTTAGGGTTCGGGTTAGGGTTAGGGTTAGGGTTAGGGTTCGGTTTAGGGTTAGGGTTAGGGTTACGGTCAGGGTTCGGGTTAGGGTTAGGGTTCGGTGTCGGGTTAGGTTTAGGGTTAGGTTTAGGGTTCGGGTTCGGGTTAGGGTTCGGGTTAGGGTTAGGGTTCGGATTCGGGGTTAGGGTTAGGGTTAGGGTTCGGGTTAGGGTTCAGGTTAGGTTTAGGATTCGGGTTAGGGTTAGGGTTGGGGTTAGGGTTAGGGTTAGGTTTAGGGTTAGGGTTCGGGTGAGGGTTAGGGTTTGGTTTAGGGTTAGGGTTCGGGTTAGGTTTAGGGTTAGGGTTCGGGTTAGGGTTCGGGTTAGGGTTCGGGTCCGGGTTAGGGTTCGGGTTAGGGTTAAGTTTGGGGTTAGGGTTAGGGTAAGGTTTAGGGTTAGGGTTCGGGTTAGTGTTAGGGTTTGGTTTAGGGTTAGGGTTCGGGTTATTGTTAGGGTTAGTGTTCGAGTTAGGGTTAGGGTTCAGGATAGGGTTAGTGTTAGGGTTACGGTTAGGGTTCGGGTTAGGGTTAGGGTTCGGTGTTGGGTTAGGGTTAGGGTTAGGGTTATCGTTAGGTATCGGGTTCGGGTTAGGGTTAGGGTTAGGGTTAGGGTTCGGATTCGGGGTTAGGGTTAGGGTTAGGCTTCCGGTTAGGGTTCGGGTTAGGTTTAGGATTCGTGTAAGGGCTTAGGGTTCGGGTTCGGGTTAGTGTTAGGGTTAGGGTTCCGGTCAGGGTTAGGGTTAGGGTTCGGGTTAGGGTTAGGGTTAGGGTTAGGGTTAGGGTTAGGGTTCGGGTTAGGTTTAGGGTTAGGGTTCGGGTTAGGGTTCGGGTTAGGGTTAGGGTTAGGGTTAGGGTTCGGGTTAGGGTTAGGGTTCGGGTTAGTGTTAGGGTTAGGGTTAGGGTTAGTGTTAGGGTTTGGGTTAGGGTTAGGTTTCGGGTTAGGGTTAGGGTTAGGGTTCGGCTTAGGGTTCGGTTTAGGGTTTGGTTTAGGGTTAGGGTTAGGGTTCGGGTTAGGATTAGGGCTAGGGGTTAGGGTTAGTGTTAGGGTTCGGGTTAGGTTTAGGGTTAGGGTTCGGGTTAGGGTTCGGGTTAGGGTTAGGGTTAGGGTTAGGGTTCGGTTTAGGGTTAGGGTTAGGGTTACGGTCAGGGTTCGTGTTTGGTTAGGGTTCGGTGTCGGGTTAGGTTTAGGGTTAGGTTTAGGGTTCGGGTTCGGGTTAGGGTTCGGGTTAGGGTTAGGGTTCGGATTCGGGGTTAGGGTTAGGGTTAGTGTTCGGGTTAGGGTTCGGGTTAGGTTTAGGATTCGGTTTAGGGTTAGGGTTGGGGTTAGGGTTAGGGTTAGGTTTAGGGTTAGGGTTCGGGTGAGGGTTAGGGTTTGGTTTAGTGTTAGGGTTCGGGTTATTGTTAGGGTTAGTGTTCGAGTTAGGGTTAGGGTTTGGGTTAGCGTTAGGGGTTAGGGTTAGGGTTCGGGTTAGGGTTCGGGTTAGGGTTCGGGTT
The DNA here is from genome assembly GCA_032313775.1 of Urocyon cinereoargenteus. Classification (NCBI taxonomy): domain Eukaryota; kingdom Metazoa; phylum Chordata; class Mammalia; order Carnivora; family Canidae; genus Urocyon; species Urocyon cinereoargenteus. The sequence continues at coordinate 885,173 of JAVLSZ010000041.1, read as the reverse complement.
CGGGTTAGGGTTCGGGTTAGGATTAGGTTTGGGGTTAGGGTTAGGGTTAGGTTTAGGGTTAGGGTTCGGGTTAGTGTTAGGGTTTGGTTTTTGGTTAGGGTTCGGGTTATTGTTAGGGTTAGTGTTCGAGTTAGGGTTAGGGTTCGGGTTAGGGTTAGGGGTTAGGGTTAGGG
>JAVLSZ010000041.1:780000-875000 GCA_032313775.1 Urocyon cinereoargenteus | reverse complement strand
TGTACGGTTTAGGCTTAGGGTTAGGATTAGAGTTAGGATACGGGTTAGGGTTAGGTTTAGTTTACGGGATAGTGTTAGCGTATGGGTTAAGTTTAGAGTTAGGGTTAGGATTAGGGTTAGGCTTAGGGTACGGGTTAGGGGTAGGATTAGGTTTAGGGTTAGGGTTAGGGTTAGGGTACGGGTTAGGGTTAGGGTTAGGTTTAGGGTACGGGTTAGGGTTAGGGTTAGGGCACGGGTTAGGTTTACGTTACGGGTTAGGTTTAGGGTACGGGTTAGTTTTAGGGTTATGGTACGGTATAGGGTTACAGTATGGGTTAGGGTTAAGGTGAGGGTTAGTGTTAGGGTTAGAGTATGGTTAGGGTTAGGGTTAGGGTTAATGTACGGGTTAGGCTTAGGGTTAGGTTTAGGGTTAGGATATGGGTTAGGGTTAGTTTTAGGGTACGGCTTATGTTTAGGGTTACGGTTAGGTTTAGGTTACGGTTTAGGGTTAGTGTACGCGTTAGCATTAGTTTTAGGGTGCGGGTTACGGTTAGGGTTAGGGTTAGGGTACGTGTTAGGGATAGGGTTTGGGTACGGGTTAGCGTTACGTTTAGGGTTAGGGTACGGGTTAGGTTTAGGGTTAGGTTAGGGTACGGTTTAGGGTTAGGGTACGGGTTACGGTTTGGTTTAGGGTCAGGGTTATGGTTAGGTTTAGGTGTAGGGTTAGGGTTAGAGTATGGGTTAGGGTTACTGTACGGGTAAGGGTTAGGTTTAGGTTTAGGGTTAGGTTTAGGGTTAGGGTACGGATTAGGGTTAGGGTACGGGTTAGGGTTAGGGTTAGGGTCAGGGTTAGGTTTAGGGTTACGGTTAGGGTACGGGTTAGGGTAAGGTTAGGTTTAGGGTACGGGTTAGGGTTAGGGTTAGGGTTAGGGTACGGGTTAGGTTTAGGGTATGGGTTAGGTTTAGGGTACGGGTTAGTTTTAGGGTTATGGTATGGTATAGGGTTACAGTACGGTTTAGGGTTAAGGTGAGGGTTAGTGTTAGGGTTAGAGTATGGTTAGGGTTAGTGTTAGGGTTAATGTATGGGTTAGGCTTAGGGTTACGTTTAGGGTTAGGATATGGTTTAGGGTTAGCTTTAGGGTACGGGATAGGGTTAGCGTACGGGTTAAGTTTAGGGTTACGGTTAGGTTTAGGTTACGGTTTAGGTTTAGGGTACAGTTTAGGGTTAGGTTTAGGGTCAGGGTTTGGTTATGGTTAGTGTTAGGGTACGTATTAAGGTTAGGGTTGGGGTTAGGGTACGGGTTAGTTTTAGAGTTAGGGTATGGGTTAGGGTATTGGTTAAGGTTAGGGTTATGGTGAGGGTATGGGTTAGGGTTAGGTTACGGTTAAGTTTTATGGTTTCAGTTAGGGTTAGGTTTAAGTTTATGGTGCGGGTTAGGTTTAGGGTTTGGGTTAGAGTACGGGTTTGGGTTAGTGTTAGGGTACGGGTTAGGTTTACCGCCAGGGTACAGGTTAGGGTTAGGGTTAGGGTTAGGTTATGGGTTAGGGTTAGGTGTTGGGTACAGGATAGGGTTAGCATATGGGTTAAGTTTAGTGTTAGGTTAGGTTTAGGTTACGGTTTAGTGTTAGGGTATGGGTTAGGGTTAGGTTTAGGTGAGGTTTAGCGATAGGGTTAGGGGTAGGGTTAGAATTAGGCTACGGGTTAGGGTTAGTTTTAGGGTCAGGGTTAGTGTTTGGGATATGGTTATGGTACGGGTTAGGGTTAGGGTTGGGGTTAGGGTACGGGTTAGTTTTAGGGTTGGGGTACAGGTCAGGGTTACGGTTAAGGTTAGGGTTAGGGTTAGGGTATGGGTTAGGTTTACGGTATGGTTAAGTGTTATGGTTAGGGTTAGGGTTAGGGTTACAGTACAGGTTAGGGTTATGTTTACGGTACGGGATAGGGTTAGTGTACATGTTAGGTCTAGGGTTAATGTTAGGTTTAGTGTGCGGGTTAGGGTTAGGGTTAGGGTTAGGGTTAGGGAACGTGTTAGGGTTAGGGTTTGGGTACGGGTTAGGGTTACGTTTAGGGTTAGGGTACGGGTAAGGTTTAGGGTTAGGGTAAGGGGTAGTGTTAGGGTACGGGTTTGGGTTAGAGTACAGGTTAGGGTTAGGTTTAGGGTTAGGTTTAGTGTTAGAGTACGGGTTAGCGTTAGTGTTAGGTTTAGGGTTAGGGTTAGTGTACAGATAGTGTTAGGGTTAGGGTTAGGGTTAGTGTATGAGTTAGGGTTAGGTTTAGGGTACGGGATAGGTTTAGTGTTCAGGTTAAGTTTAGGGATAGGTTTCGGTTTAGGTTACGGGTTAGGGTTAGGGTACGGGTTAGGGTTAGGTTTAGGTGTGGGTGATGGTTAGGGTTGGGGTTAGGGTACGGGTTAGTTTTAGGGTTAGGGTATGGGTTAGGGTTACCTTAAGGTTGGGGTTAGTGTTAGGGTATGGGTTAGGTTTAGGGTACGGGTAAGGGTTATGGTTAGGGTACGGGTTAGGTTTAGGGTATGGATTAGGGTTAGGTTTAGGTTACGGTGTAGCGTTAGGGTTAGGGGTTAGGGTAAGGGTTAGTGTTAGGGTACGAGTTAGGGTTAGGGTATGGGTTAGGGTTAGGTTTAGGGTTAGGTTTAGTGTTAGAGTACGGGTTAGCGTTAGTGTTAGGGTTAGGGTTAGGGTTAGTGTACAGATGGTGTTTGGGTTAGGGTTAGGGTTAGTGTTAGGGTTAGGGTTAGGGTTAGGGTTAGAGTACGGATAGGGTTAGGGTTAGGGTTAGGGTACAGGTTAGAGTAGGTTTAGGGAACAGGCTAGGGTTAGCGTACGGATTAAGTTTAGGGTTATGCTTAGGTTTAGGTTACGGGTTAGGTTTAGGTTACGGGTTAGGGTTAGGGTTATTGTACGGGTTAGGGTTACAGTACGGATAGGGTTAGGGTGAGGGTTAGTGTTAGCGTTAGAGTACGGTTAGGGTTAGGGTTAGGGTTAGGGTTAGGGTTAGAGTACGGATTAGGGTTAGTGTTAGGGTTAGGGTTAGGGTTAGTGTTAGGGTACGGGTTAGGGTTAGATTTAGGGTTAGGGTTGGAGTACGGGGTAGGGTTAGTCTTAGTGTTAGGGTTAGGGTTAATGTTCAGGTTAGGCTTAGGGTTAGGGTTAGGGTACGGTTTAGGGTACGGTTTAGGGTACGGATTAGGGTTAGCTTTAGGGTTAGGGTATGGTTTAGGTTGAGGATACGGGTTAGGGTTAGTGTCAGGATTAGGGTTAGGGTTAGGGTACGAATTAGGGTTAGGTTTAGGGTACGGGTTAAGTTTAGGGTTATGGTATGGGTTAGGGTTACAGTACGGGTTAGGGTTAGGGTGAGGGTTAGGGTTAGTTTTAGAATATGGTTAGGGTTAGGGTTAGGGTTAGGGTTAGGGATTGATTAAGGGTTAGGGTTAGTGTTAGGGTTAGGTTTAGGGTTAGGGTTAGGGTACGGGTTAGGGTTAGGGTTAGGGTTAGTGTTAGAGTACGGGGTAGGGTTAGTGTTAGTGTTAGGGTTAGGGTTAGAGTACGGGTTAGGGTTAGTTTTAGGGTTAGGTTTAGTGTTAGGGTACAGGTTAGGGTTAGGTTAGGGTTAGGGTTAGGGTTAGAGTACGGGGTAGGGTTAGTGTTAGGGTTAGGGTAAGGGTTAATGTACGGGTTAGGCTTAGGTTTAGGTTTAGGGTTAGTTTACGGGTTAGGGTTAGGTTTAGGGTACGGGATAGGGTTAGCGTACAGGTTAAGTTTAGGTTTAGGGTTAGGTTTAGGATATGGGGTAGGGTTAGGGTATGGGTTAGGGATAGGTTTAGGGTGCATGTTAGGGTTAGGGTTAGGATTAGTGTACGGGTTAGGGTTAGGTTTAGGGTCAGGGTTAGGTTTAGGGTTAGGGTTAGGGTTAGGGTACATGTTAGCGTTAGTGTTAGTGTTAGGGTTAGGGTTAGGGTTAGGGTTAGGATTAGTGTATGGGTTAGGGTTAGGTTTAGGTTTGGAGTACGGGGTAGGGTTAGTGTTTGGGTTAGGTTTAGGGTTTGGGTACGGGTTAGGGTTAGGATACGGGTTAGGGTTAGACTACGGGGTAGGGTTAGTGTTAGGTTTAGGGTTAGGGTTAATGTACAGATTAGGCTTAGGGTTAGGTTTAGTGTTAGGATACGGGTTAGGGTTAGGTTTAGGGTACGGGATAGGGTTAGCATACGGGTTAAGTTTAGGGTTAGGCTTAGGTATAGGTTACAGGTTAGGGTTATGGTACGTGTTAGGGTTAGGTTTAGGGTGCGGGTTAGGGTTAGGGTTAGGTTTAGTGTAAGTGTTAGGGTTAGGTTTAGGGTCAGGTTTAGGGTTAGGGTTAGTGTTAGGTTACGGGTTAGGGTTAGGGTTGGTGTTAGGGTATGGTTTAGTTTTAGGGTTACGTTATGGTTAAGGGTTACGGTTAAGGTTAGAGTTAGGTTTAGGGTATGCGTTAGGGTTAGGTTACGGTTAAGGGTTATGGTTTGGGTTAGGGTTAGGGTTAAGTTAAGGGTGCGGGTTTGGGTTAGGGTTAGGGTTAGAGTACGGGTTTGGGTTAGTGTTAGGGTACGGGTTAGGTTTACCGTTTGGGTACGGGTTAGGGTAAGGGTTAGGGTCAGGGTTAGGGTTAGGGTTTAGGGTTAGATTTAGGGTTAAGCTACAGGTAGGGTTAGGGTACGGGTTAGGGTAGCGTTAGGGTTCGGGTTAGGGTTAAGGCTGGGATACGGGATAGGCTTAGTGTGTGTGGTAGGTCTAGGGTCAGTGTTAGGTTTAGTGTGCCGGTTAGGGTTAGGGATAGGTTTAGGGCACGTGTTAGGGATAGGGTTTGAGTACGGGTTAGCGTTACGTTTAGGGTTAGGGTACGGGTTAGGTTTAGAGTTAGGGTTAGGGTACGGTTTCGCTTAGGGTACGGGTCAGGGTTAAGGTTAGGATTAGAGTTAGGGTTAGTGTTAGGGTACGGTTTAGGGTTACTGTACAGGTTAGGGTTAGGTTTAGGTTTAGGGTTAGGGTTAGGGTTAGGGTTAGGGTTCGGATTAGGGTTAGGGTACCGGTTAGGGTCAGGTCAGGGTTAGGGTTAGGATTAGGGTACGAGTTAGGGTTAGGGTTAGGTTTAGGTTACGGTGTAGCGTTAGGGTTAGGAGTAAGGGTAAGGGTTAGTGTTAGGGTACGAGTTAGGGTTAGGGTATGGGTTAGGGTGAGGGGTAGGGTTGGGTTAGGTTTATGGTTAGGGTTAGGGTTAGGGTTAGGGTTATGGTACGTGTTAGCGTACAGGTTAGGTTTAGGTTTAGGTTACGTGTGAGGGTACGGGTTAGGATTAGGGTTAAGGTACGTGTAATGGTACGGGTTAGGGTTAGGGTACGGGTTAGGGTTAGTGTACGGGATAGGGTTAGGATTAGTGTTAGTGTTAGTGTTAGGGTTAGGGTACAGGTTAGCGTTAGTGTTAGGGTATGGGATAGGTTGAGGGTACGGTTTAGGTCTAGGGTTATGGTTAGGTTTAGTGTGTGGGTTAGTGTTAGGCATCGGGTTAGGGTTAGTGTACATGTAAGTTTTTTGTACGGGTTAGGGTTAGTGTTAGGTTTATGGTACAGGTTAGCGTTAGGGTTAGAGTTAGGTTTAGGATGCGGGTTAGGGTTAGGGTACGGGATTAGGGTTAGGGTTAGGGTCAGGGTTAGGTTTAGGGTTAGGGTTAGGGTTAGGGTACGGCTTAGGGTTAGGGTTAGGGTTAGTGTACGGGATAGGTTTAGGATTAGGGTTAGTGTTAGGGTTAGGGTTAATGTTAGGTTTTGGGTACGTGTTAGGTTTAGGGTTAGGGTACTGGATAGGTTTGGGTACGGGTTAGGTCAAGGGTTAGGGTTAGGTTTAGGGTTGGGTTAGGATATGTGTTAGGTTAGGGTACGGGTTAGGGTTAGGTTTAGGGTCAGGGTTAGGGTTAGGTTTAGGGTACGAGTTAGGGTTAGGGTTAGGTTTAGTGTACGGGTTAAGGTTAGTGTTAGGGGTAGGGTACGGGTTAGGTTTAGGGTAGGCATTAGGGTTAGGTTTAGGTGCGGGTGTGGGTTAGAGTTAGGGTAAGGGTAGGTTTAGGTTTAGGGTCAGTTTTAGGGTCAGTGATAGGGTTATGTAGGAGTTAGGGTTAGGGTTGGGGTTAGGGAATGTGTTAGGGTTAGGGTTAGAGTACGGGTAGGGTTAGGGTTAGAGTACGGGTTAGGGTTAGTGTTAGGTTTAGGGTAGGGTTAGTGTAAGGGTTATGGTCAGGGTTAGGGTTAGCTTTAGGTTTAGGGTGCGGGTTAGGGTTAGGGTTAGGGTTAGTGTTAAGTTTAGCGCTTGGGAATGGGTTAGTGTTACTGTTAGGGTTTGTCCGGGTTAGTTTAGGGTTAGGTTACGGGATAGGGTTGGGTACGGGTTAGGTCACGGGTTAGGTTTAGGTTTAGGGTACAGGTTAGGGTTATGGTTAGGATTAGGATTAGGTTTAGGGTATGGGTTAGGCTTAGGGTACGGTTTGGGTTAGCGTCAGGGTTAGGTTTAGGATTAGCGTTAGGTTACGTGTTAGGGTCAGGTTTAGGGTACGTGTTAGGGTTAGGGTTAGGGTCAGGGTTAGGGTTAGGGTTAGGGTTAGGGTCAGGGTTAGGGTTTGGGTTAGGGTTACGGTTAGTGTTACTGTTAGGGTTTGGGTAAGGGTTAGTTTAGGGTTAGGTTACGGGATAGGGTTGGGTACGGGTTAGGTCAAGGGTTAGGTTTAGGTTTAGGGGACCCCTAATTACGAATTAGGGTTAGGGTAAGGGTACGGGTTAGGGTTAGGGTATTGGTACGGGTTAGTGTTAGAGTACGGGTTAGGGTAAGGGTGAGGGTTAGGGTTAGTGTTATAGTTCCGTTAGGTTAGTGTTAGGGTTAGGGTTAGAGTACGGGTTAGGGTTATTGTTAGGGTTAGGGTTATGGTACAGGTTAGGTTTAGGGTTGGAGTTAGAGAACGGGTTAGGTTTAGAGTATGGGAAAGGGTTGGGTACGAGTTAGGTGAAGGGTAAGGTTTAGGTTTAGGGTACGGGTTAGGGTTAGGGTTAGATTTAGGTTTAGGTTTAGGGTTAGAGTACGGGTTAGGGTTAGTGTTAGAGTTAGGGTTAGGTTTAGTGTACGGATAGGGTTAGGGTTAGGGTTAGGGTACGGTTTAGGGTCAGGTTTAGGGTACGGGATAGGGTTACTGTACGGGTTAAGTTTAGGGTTAGGGTTAGGTTTAGGTTACGGGATAGGGTTAGGGTAGGGGTTAGGGTTAGGTTTCGGTGTGGGTTAGGGTTAGGGTACTTGTTAGGGTTAGGTTTATGGTCAGGGTTAGAGTTAGGGGTAGGGTTATGGTACGGGTTAGGGTACGGTATAGGGTTATGGTTAAGGTTAGGGTTAGTGTTAGGGTATGGGTAGGGTTAGTGTACGGGTAAGGGTTATGGTTAGGGTCAGGGTTAGGTTTAGGTTTAGGGTGCGGGTTAGGCTTAGAGTTAGGGTTAGGGTTAGTGCTAGGGTATGGGTTAGGGTTACTGTTAGGGTTTGGTTACGTGTTAGGGTTAAGGTTAGGTTACGGGATAGCGTTAGTGTACATGTCAGGTCTAGGATTCGGGTTAGGTTTAGTGTGTGGGTTAGAGGTAGGGTTAGGGTTAGGGTACAAGTTAGGGTTAGGGTTTGGGTACGGGTTAGGGTGACATTTAGGGTTAGGGTATGGGTTAGGTTTAGGGCTAGGGTTAGGATGCTGTTTAGGGTTAGGGTACGGGTTAGGTTTATGTTTAGGTTCAGGGTTAGGGTTAGGTTTATGGTAAAGGTTAGGGTACGGTTAGTGTACGGGTTAGTTTTAGGGTTAAGGTACGGGTTAGGGTTATGGTTAAAGTTAGGGTTAGGGTTCGGGTGTGGGTTAGGGTTAGGGTACGGTTATGGGTTATGGTTAGGGTTAGGTTTATGGTTAAGTTTAGGGTGCGGTTTAGAGTTAGGGTTTGGGTTAGGGTTAGAGTACGGATTTGGGTTAGTGTTAGGGTAAGGGTTAGGTTTACCGTTTGGGTACACGTTAGGGTAAGGGTTAGTGTTATGGTTAGGGTTAGGGGTTAGGGTTAGAGTTAGTGTTAGGCTATGGGATTGGGTTAGAGTACGGGTTAGTGTTAGGTTTAGGGTTAGGTTTAGGGTTAGGGTTATAGTACGGGTTAGGGTTAGAGTTAGGGTTAGGTTTAGGGTTAGAGTATGGGTTAGGGATAGTGTTAGGTTTAGGGTTAGTGTTAGGGTACGGGTTAGGGTTAGAGTCGGGTTAGGGTTAGGTTTAGGGGTAGGGTTAGGTTTAGAGTACGGATTAGGGTTAGTGTTAGGGTTAGGGTTAGAGTTAGGGTTAGAGTACGGATAGGGTTAGTGTTAGGGTTAGGGTTAGAGTTAGGGTTAGAGTACGGATAGGGTTATGGTTAGGGTTAGGGTTAGGGTACGGGTTAGGGTTAGGTTTAGGGCACGGGATAGGTTTAGGGTGCAGGTTAGGGTTAGGTTTAGGTGAGGGTTAGGGTTAGGGTTAGGTTAGGGTTTGGTTTAGGTTTAGTGTCAGGATTAACGTTAGGGATAGGGTTAGGTTACGGGTTAGGGTTAGGTTTGGGGTTAGGGTACGGGTTAGTTTTAGGGTTAGGGACGGGTCAGTGTTATGGTTAAGGTTAGGGTTAGGGTTAGGGTATGGGTTAGGTTTAGGGTACGGGTAAGGGTTATGTTTAGGTTTAGGGTAAGGTTTAGTTTTAGGGGATGGGTTTGGGTTAGGTTTAGGGTTAGCGCTAGGTTATGCGTTAGGGTTAATGTTAGGTTTTGGGTACGTGTTAGGTTTAGGGTTAGGGTACGGGATAGGTTTGGGTACGGGTTAGGTCAAGGGTTAGGGTTACGTTTAGGGTCTATGTTAGGCTTAGGGTACGGGTTAGGGTCAGGGTTAGGGTTAGGCTTAGGGTACGAGTTAGGGTTAGGTTTAGGTTTAGGGTACGGGTTTGGGTTAGGGTTAGGCGTAGGGTATGGGTTAGGTTTAGGGTATGCGTTAGGGTTAGGTTTAGGTGCGGGTTAGGGTTAGTGATAGGGTTATGGTGTGGGTTAGGGTTAGGGTTGGGGTTAGGGAATGGGTTAGAGTTAGGGTTAGAGTACGGTTAGGGTTAGGGTTAGGGTTAGGGTTAGAGTACGGGTTAGGGTTAGTGTTAGGGTTAGGGTTAGGGTTAGCTTAAGGGTTATGGTTAGGGTTAGGGTTAGCGTTATGTTTAGGGTGCGGGTTAGGGTTAGGGTAAGGGTTATGGTTAGGGTTAGCGCTCGGGGATGGGTTAGTGTTACTCTTAGGGTTTGGGTAAGGTTTAGATTAGGGTTAGGTTACGGGATAGGGTTGGGTACGGGTTGGGTCAAGGGTTAGGTTTAGGTTTAGGGGACAGGTTAGGGATAGGGTTAGGATTATGTTTAGGTTTAGTGTATGGGTTAGGCTTAGGGTACGGGTTAGGGTTAGCGTCAGGGTTAGGGTTAGGGTTAGCGTTAGGTTACGGGTTAGGGTTAGGTTTAAGGTACGGGATAGGGTTAGCGTACCGGTTAAGTTTAGGGTTAGGGTTAGGTTTAGGTTACGGGTTAGGGTTAGGGTACGGGTTAGGGATAGGTTTAGGGTGCGGGTTAGGGTTAGGGTTAGGATTAATGTAAGGGTTAGGGTCAGGTTTAGGGTCAGGTTTAGGGTTAGGGTTAGTGTTAGAGTACGGGTTAGGGTTAGGGTTGGGGTTAGGGTACGGGTTAGTTTTAGGGTTAGGGTACAGGTTAGGGTTATGGTTAAGGTTAGGGTTAGGGTTAGGGTATGGGTTAGGGTTAGGTTACGGTTAAGGGTTTTGGTTTGGGTTAGGGTTAGGGTTAAGTTTAGAGTGCGGGTTAGGATTAGGGTTAGGGTTAGAGTACGGGTTTGGGTTAGTGTTAGGGTACGGGTTAGGTTTAGCATTTGGGTATGGGTTTGGTTAAGGGTTAGGGTTAGGGTTAGGGTTAGGGGTTAGGTTTAGATTTAGGGTTAGGCTACGGGTAGGGTTAGGTTACGGGTTAGGGTTAGGGTTAGGATTCGGGTTAGGGTTACGTTTAGGGTCAGGGTTAGGATTAGGTTTAGGGTTGGGGTTACTGTACAGGTTATTTTTAGGGTTACGGTACGGGTTAGGGTTACGGTTAATGTTAGGGTCAGTGTTAGGTTATGGTTTAGGGTTAGGTTACGGGTAAGGGTATGGTTAGGGTTATGGTTAGGTTTAGGTTTAGGGTGCGGGTTAGGCTTAGGGTTAGGGATAGGTTTAGCGCTAGGGTATGGGTTAGGGTTACTCTTAGGGTTTGGGTACGGGTTATGGATAAGGTTAGTGTACAGGATAGGGTTGGGTACGGGTTAGGACAAGGGTTAGGGTTAGGTTTAGGGTACGGGATAGGTTAGGGTTAGGTTTAGGGTATGGGTTAGGTTTATGGACGGGTTAGGTTTAGGGTTAGGGTCAGGGTTAGGGTTAGTGTTAGGGTACGTGTTAGGGTTAGGGTGAGGTTTAGGGTATGGGTTAGAGTACGGTAAGGGTTAGGGTTACGGTTAGGGTTAGAGTACGGGATAGGGTTAGTGTTAGAGTTAGTGTTAGGGTTAGAGTTAGGGTTAGAGTACGGGGTAGGGTTAGTGTTAGGGTTAGGGTTAGGGTTAGAGTACGGGTTAGAGTTAGTGTTAGGGTTAGGGTTAGGTTTAGGTTTAGTGGACGGGTACGGGTACGGGTTAGGGTTAGTGTTAGAGTACGGGGAAGGTAGGGTTTAGGGTTAGGGTACGGGTTAGATTTAGGTTACAGGTTTAGGGTTAGGACAAGTGTTAGTGTCAGGTTTAGGGTATGGGATAGGGTTAGGGGTAGGTTTAAGGTTAGGGTTAGGGTATGGGTTAGGCTTAGGGTACGGGTTAGGGTTAGGGTTAGGGTCAGGGTTAGGGTTAGGGTTAGGGTACGAGTTAGGGTTAGGGTTATGTTTAGAGTACGGTTTTGGGTTACGGTTAGGTTTAGGGTTAGGGTTAGAGTACGGGGTGGGTTAGTGTTAGGGTTAGGTTAAGGGTTAAGGTACGGGTTAGGGTTAGAGTTAGGCTTAGGGTTAGAATACGGGGTAGGTTTAGGGTTAGGGTTGGAGTACGGATAGGGTTAGGGTTAGGGTTAAGATTAGAGTACGGGTTAGGGTTAGTGTACGGGTTAGGTGTAGGGTCAGTGTTAGGGTTAGGGTAAGAGTTAGGGTTAGGGTTAGGGTACAGTTAAGGGTTATGGTTAGCGTTAGGGTTAGGGTTAAGTTTAGGGTGCAGTTTAGGGTTACGGTTAGGGTTAGGGTTAGAGTACGGATTTGGGATAGTGTTAGGAAACGGGTTATGTTTACCGTTTGGGTACGGTTTAGGTAAGGGTTAGGGATAGGGTTAGAGTTAGGGGTTAGTGTTAGAGTTTGTGTTAGGCTACGGGATAGGGTTAGAATACGGGTTAGGGTTAGGGTTAAGGTTAGGGTTAGGGTTAGGTTTAGGGTTATAGTACGGGTGTGGGTTAGAGATAGGGTTAGGTTTAGTGTTAGAGTACGGGTTAGGGATAGTGTTAGGTTTAGGTTTAGGGTTAGGGTACGGTTTAGGGTTAGCATATGGGTTAGGGTTACGTTTAGGTTTAGGGTTAGTGCTAGAGTACGGGTTAGGTTTAGTGTTAGGGTTGGGGTTAGGGTTAGGGTTAGAGTGCGGATCGGTTTAGGGTTAGGGTTGGGGTTAGGGTACGGGTTAGTTTTAGGGTTAGGGTACAGGTTAGGGTTATGGTTAAGGTTAGGGTTAGGGTTAGGGTATGGGCTAGGGTTAGGTTACGGTTAAGGGTTATGGTTTCGGTTAGGGTTAGAGTTAAGTTAAGGTGCGGGTTAGGGTTAGGCTTAGGGTTAGAGTACGGGTTTGGGTTAGTGTTAGGGTACGGTTTAGGTTTACCATTTGGGTATGGGTTAGGGTAAGGATTAGGGTTAGGTTTAGGGGTTAGGGTTAGAGTTAGGGTTAAGCTACGGGTAGGGTTAGGGTATGGGTTAGGGTTAGGGTTAGGGTTAGGGTTAAGATTAGTGTTAGGTTTACGAAACGGGTTAGGGTTAAGGTTGGGGTATGGGATAGGGTTAGTGTATGTGTTAGGTCTAGTGTTAGGGCTAGGTTTAGTGTACGGGTTAGGGTTAGGGTTAGGGTACGTGTTAGGGTTAGGGTTTGGTTACGGGTTAGCATTACGTTTAGGGTTAGGGTACGGGTTAGGTTTAGGGTTAGGTTTAGGGTACGGTTTAGCGTTAGGGTACGGGTTAGGGTTAGGTCAAGGTTAGGTTTAGGGTTAGGGTTAGGGTACCGGTTAAGTTTACTGTACGGGTTAGGGTTATGGTTATGGTTAGGGTTAAGGTTAGCGTTATAGTACGGGTTAGGTTTAGAGTTAGGGTTAGGTTTAGGGTTAGAGTACGGGTTACGGATAGTGTTAGGGTTAGGGTTAGTGTACAGATAGGGTTAGGGTTAGGGTTAGGGTACGGGTTAAGGTTAGGTTTAGGATACGGGATAGGTTTAGTGTACGGTTTAAGTTTAGGTTTAGGGTTAGGTTTAGGTGACGGGTTACGGTTAGGGTTAGGGTTAGGGTTAGGGTTAGGGTTACTCTTAGGGTTTGGGTACGTGTTTGGGTTAGGTTACGGGATAGGGTTGGGTACGGGTTAGGACAAGGGTTAGGGTTAGATTTAGGGTACGGGATGGGGTTCGGGTTAGGTTTAGGGTTAGGTTTAGGGTATGGGTTAGGTTTAGGGTACGGTTTAGGGTTAGGGTTAGGGTCAGGGTTAGGGTTAGTGTTAGGGTACGAGTTAGGGTTAGGGTGTGGTTTAGGGTATGGGATAGGTTTAGGGTTAGAGTAAGGGTTAGATTTAGTGTTAGGGTTAGGGTTAGGGTTAGGGTTAGGGTACGGGTTAGGGTTAGAGTTAGGGTTAAGGTTAGGTTTAGGGTACGGTTTAGGGTTACGGTTAGGTTTAGTGTTAGGGTTAGAGTACGGGGTAGGGTTAGTGTTAGGGTTAGGTTAAGGGTTAAGGTACGGGTTAGGGTTAGAGTTAGGCTTAGGGTTAGAAAACGGGGTAGGGTTAGGGTTAGGGTTGGAGTACGGATAGGGTTAGGGTTAGGGTTAGGATTAGGGTACGGGTTAGTGTTAGTGTACGGGTTAGGGTTAGGGTCAGTGTTAGGGTTAGGGATAGTGTACGAGTTTGGGTTAGGGTTAGGATTAGGGTACGGTTTAGGGTTACGGTTAGGTTTAGTGTTAGGGTTAGAGTACGGGGTAGGGTTAGTGTTAGGGTTAGGTTAAGGGTTAAGGTACGGGTTAGGGTTAGAGTTAGGCTTAGGGTTAGAGTACGGGGTAGGGTTAGAGTTAGGGTTGGAGTACGGATAGGGTTAGGGTTAGGGTTAGGATTAGGGTACGGTTTAGGGTTAGTGTACGGGTTAGGGTTAGGGTCACTGTTAGGGTTAGGGTACGAGTTAGGGTTAGGGTTAGGATACGGTTAAGGGTTATGGTTAGCGTTAGGTTTAGGGTTAAGTTTAGGGTGCGGTTTAGAGTTAGGGTTAGGGTTAGGGTTAGAGTACGGGTTTGGGTTAGTGATAGGGTTAGGGTTAGGGTTAATATATGGTTTAGGCTTAGGTTTAGGTTTAGGGTTAGGATACGGTTTAGGGTTAGGTTCAGGGTACGGGATAGGGTTAGCGTACAGGTTAAGTTTAGGGTTAGGGTTAGGTTTAGGTTATGGGTTAGGGTTAGGGTACGGATTAGGGTTAGGTTGAGGGTTAGGGTTAGGGTTAGGGTTAAAATACGGGGTAAGGTTAGTGTTAGGGTTAGGGTTAGGGTTAATGTACGTGTTAGGCTTAGGGTTAGATTTAGGATTAGGATACGGTTTAGGGTTAGGTTCAGGGTACGGAATAGGGTTAGCATACGGGTTAACTTTAGGGTTAGGGTTAGGTTTAGGTTACGGGTTAGGTTAGGGTACGTTTTAGGGTTAGGTTTAGGGTCTGGGTTAGGGTTAGGGTTAGGGTTAGTGTAAGGGTTAAGGTTAGGTTTAGGGTCAGGGTTTGGGTTAGGGTTAGCGTTAGAGTACGGGTTAGGGTTAGGGTTGGGGTTAGGGTACGGGTTAGTTATAGGGTTAGGGTACAGGTTAGGGTTATGGTTAAGGTTAGGGTTAGGGTTAGGGTATGGGTTAGGGTTAGGTTACAGTTAAGGGTTATGGTTTGGATTAGGGTTAGGGTTAAGTTTAGGTGCGGGTTAGGGTTAGGGTTAGAGTACGGGTTTGGGTTAGTGTTAGGGTATGGGTTAGGTTTACCATTTGGGTATGGGTTAGGGTAAGGATTAGGGTTAGTGTTAGGGGTTAGGGTTAGAGTTAGGGTTAGGCTACGGGTAGGTTTAGGGTACGGGTTAGGGTTAGGGTTAGGGTTAGGGTTAAGATTAGTGTTAGGTTTACGAAACGGGTTAGGGTTAAGGTTGGGGTATGGGATAGGGTTAGTGTATGTGTTAGGTCTAGGGATAGGGCTAGGTTTAGTGTACGGGTTAGGGTTAGGGTTAGGGTACGTGTTAGGGTTAGGGTTTGGTTACGGGTTAGCATTACATTTAGGGTTAGGGTATGGGTTAGGTTTAGGGTTAGGGTTAGGGTACGGTTTAGGGTTAGGGTACGGGTTAGGGTTAGGTCAAGGTTAGGTTTAGGGTTAGGGTTAGGGTACCGGTTAGGTTTACTGTACGGGTTAGGGTTATGGTTATGGTTAGGGTTAAGGTTAGCGTTATAGTACGGGTTAGGTTTAGAGTTAGGGTTAGGTTTAGGGTTAGAGTACGGGTTACGGATAGTTTTAGGGTTAGGGTTAGTGTTAGGGTTAGTTTACAGATAGGGTTAGGGTTAGGGTTAGGGTACGGGTTAAGGTTAGGTTTAGGATACGGGATAGGTTTAGTGTACGGGTTAAGTTTAGGGTTAGGGTTAGGTTTAGGTGACGGGTTAGGGTTAGGGAACGGGTTAGGGTTAGGTTTAGTTGCGGGTTAGAGTTAGGGTTAGGGTTAGGGTTAGGGTTTGGTTTATGGTTAGGTTTAGGGTCAGGGTTAGGGTTAGGGTTAGTGTTAGTGTACGGGTTTGGGTTAGGTTTGGGGTAAGGGTACGGGTTAGTTTTAGGTTTAGGGTTCGGATTAGGTTTGTGGTTAAGGTTAGGGTTTGGGTTAGGTTATGAGTTAGGGTTAAGTTACTGTTAAAGGTTATGGTTTGGGTTAGGGTTAGAGTTAAGTTTAGGTTGCGGGTTAGGGTTAGGGTTAGAGTACGGGTTTGGGTTAGTGTTAGGGTATGGGTTAGGTTTACCATTTTGGGTATGGGTTAAGGTTAGGCTTAGTGTTAGGGGTCGGGTTAGAGTTAGGATTAGGCTATGGGTAGGGTTAGGGTACGGGTTAGGTTTAAGGTTAAGGTTCGGGTTAGGGTTAGTGTACGGTTAGGGTTAGGGTTAGGGTAAGGGTTAGTGTTAGGGTCACGGTACGTGTTAGGGTTAAGGTCAGTGTACGGGATAATGTTAGTGTACTTGTTAGGTATAGGGTTAGGGTAAGGTTCAGTGTGCGGGTTAGGGTTAGGTTTAGGGTTAGGTTTAGCTTACGGTTTAGGGTTAGGGTACGGGATAGGGTTAGTGTTAGGGTCAGGGTTAGGGTTCGGTTTGGGGTCCGGGTTAGGGTTAGGTTTAGGGTTAGGGTTAGCGCTACGGTATGGGTTAGGGTTACTGTTAGGTTTTGGTTACGGGTTACGGTAAGGGTTAGGGTTAGGGTATGGGATAGGTTTGGGTACGGGTTAGGTCAAGGGTTAGGTTTAGGTTTAGGGTATGGGTTAGGGTTAGGGTTAGGTTTAGGCTTAGGGTATGGGTTAGGCTTAGGGTACGGGTTAGGGTTAGGGTTAACGTCAGGGTTAGGGTTAGGGTTAGGGTATGAGTTAGGGTTAGGGTTAGGTTTAGGGTACGGGTTAGGGTTAGGGTTAGTGTTAGGGTTAAAATAAGGGTAAGGTTTAGGGTACGATTTAGGGTTAGGGTGAGGGTGCGGGTTAGGGTTAGGGTTAGTGTAAGGGTTAGGGTTAGGTTTAGGGTCAGGATTCGGGTTAGGGTAAATGTTAGGGTACTCGTTAGTGTTAGCATTTGCGTTAGGGTACGGGTTAGTTTTAGGGTACGTGTTACGTTTAGGGTTAGGGTCAGGTTTAGGGTTAGGGTTAGGGTACAAGTTAGGTTTAGGTTAGGATACGGGTTAGGGTTAGGGTTATGGTAAGGGTTAGGGTTACAGTACAGGTTAGTGTTACGGTGGAGTTTAGGGCACGGGTTAGGTTTAGGGTTAGGGTATCGGTTAGGGTTAGGTTACGGTTAAGGGTTATGGGGTGGATTAGGGTTAGGTTTAAGTTTAGGGTGCGGGTTAGGGTTAGGGTTAGGGTTAGAGTACGGGTTTGGGTTAGTGTTAGGGTACGGGTTAGGTTTACCATTTGGGTACGGGTTAGGGTAAGGGTTAGTGTTAGGGTTAGGATACGTGTTAGGGTTAGGGTTCGGTTAGCGTTAGGGTCAGTGTTTGGGTTAGGGTTAGGGTTCGAGTTAGGTTTAGTGTTAGGTTTAGGGTACAAGTTAGAGTTAGGGTTAGGGTACGGGTTAGGTTTAGGGTACGGGTTAGCGTTAGGCTTAGGGTCAGGCTTAGTGTTAGGGTTAGGGTTAGGGTATGGGTTGGGTTAGGGTTAGGGTTAGGGTTAAAGTACAGGGTAGGTTTAGTGTTATTACGTTTAGGGTTAGGGTTAATGTACGGGTTAGGCTTAGGGTTAGATTTAGTGTTAGGGTACGGTTTAGGGTTAGATTCAGGGTACGGGATAGGGTTAGTGTATGGGTTAACTTTTGGGTTAGGGTTAGGTTTAGGTTACGGGTTAAGGTTAGGGTACGGTTTAGGGTTAGGTTTAGGGTCCGGGTTAGGGTTAGGGTTAGGTTTAGTGTAAGGCTTAGGGTTAGGTTTAGGGTCAGGGTTAGGGTGAGGGTTAGTGTTAGAGTACGAGTTAAGGTTAGGGTTGGGGTTAGGTTACGGGTTAGTTTTAAGGTTAGCGTACAGGTTAGGGTTATGGTTAAGATTAGGGTTAGGGTTAGGGTATGGGTTAGCGTTAGGTTACGGTTAAGGGTTATGGTTTGGGTTAGGGTTAGGGTTAAGTTTAAGGTGCGGGTTAGGGTTAGGGTTAGAGTACGGGTTGGGTTAGTGTTAGGGTACGGGTTAGGTTTACCATTTAGATACGGGTTAGGGTAAGGGTTAGGGTTAGGATTAGGGTAGGGGTTAGGGTTAGAATTAATATTAGGCTACGGGTGGGGGGGTACGGGTTAGGGTTAGGGTTAAGGTTCGGGTTAGGGTTAGTGTACCGGTTAGGGTTAGGGTTAGGGTTAGGGTTAGGGTTAGGGTTAGGGTTAGTGTTAGGGTCACGGTACGGGTTAGGGTTAAGGTTAGGGTACGGGATAGGGTTAGTGTACATGTTAGGTCTAGGGTTAGGGTTAGGTTTTGGTACGGGCTAGGGTTAAGTTTAGGGTTAGGGTATGGGTTAGGTTTAGGGTTAGGTTTAGGGTACGGTTTAGGGTATTATACGGGATAGGGTTAGTGTTAGAGTCAGGGTTAGGGTTAGGTTTGGGGTCCGGGTTAGGGTTAGGGTTAGGGTTAGCATTAGCGCTAGGGTATGGGTTAGGGTTACTGTTAGGGTTTGTGTATGGATTAGGGTTAGGGTTAGGGTACGGGATAGGTTTGGGTACGGGTTAGGTCAAGGGTTAGGTTTAGGGTACGGGTACGGGTTAGGGTTATGGTCATGGTTATGATTAGGTTTAGGGTGAGGGTATGGGTTAGGGTTAGGTTTAGGGTACGGGTTAGGGTTAGGTTTAGGGTTAGGTTACGGGTTAGGTTTAGGGTACGGGTTAGGGTTAGGGTTAGGGTCAGTGTTAGGGTTAGGGTTAGGGTACGAATTAAGGTTAGGGCTAGGGTACGGGATAGGGTTAGCGTTATGGTACGGGTTAGGGTTACATTTGGGTTAGGGTTAGGGTGAGGGTTAGGGTTAGGGTTAGAGTACGGTTAAAGTTAGTGTTAGGTTTAGGGCTAGAGTACGGGTTAGGATTAGTGTTAGTGTTAGGGTTAGGGTTAGGGTACAGATACGGGTTTGGGTTAGGGTCAGGGTTAGGGTTAGGGTTAGGCTTAGGTTACGTGTTAGGGTTAGGGTTAGGGTCAGGGTTAGGGTTTGGGTTAGGGTTAGGGTTAGCGTTAGTGTTAGGGTACGGGTTAGGGTTAGGGTTAGGGTTAGGGTTAGGGTACGGGTTAGGGTTAGTGTAAGGGTTAGGGTTAGGTTTAGGGTCCGGGTAAGGGTTAGGGTTAGGTTTAGTGTAAGGGTTAGGGTTAGGTTTAGGGTCAGGGTTAGGGTGAGGGTTAGTGTTAGAGCACGGGTTAGGGTAAGGGTTAGGGTTAGGATTAGGGTTAGGGTTAGAGTTTGGGTTAGGCTACGGGTAGGGTTAGGGTACGGTTTATTGTTAGGGTTAGAGTTCGGGTTAGGGTTATTTACGGTTTAAGGTTAGGTATAGGGTTAGTGTTAGGGTTAGTGTTAGGGTCACGGTACGGGTTAGGGTTAAGGTTAGGGTACGGGATAGGGTTAGTGTACGTGTTAGGTCTAGTGTTAGGGTTAGGTTCAGTGTGCGGGTTAGGGTTAGGGTTAGGGTTAGGATATGTGTTAGGGTTAGGTTTTGGGTACGGGCTAGGGTTAAGTTTAGGGTTAGGGTATGGGTTAGGTTTAGGGTTAGGTTTAGGGTACGTTTTAGGGTTAGGATACAGGATAGGGTTAGTGTTAGGGTCAGGGTTAGGGTTAGGTTTGGGGTCCGGGTTAGGGTATGGGTTAGGGTTAGGGTTAGCGCAAGGGTATGGGTTAGGTTTACTGTTAGGTTTTGTGTATGGATTAGGGTTAGGGTTAGGGTACGGGATAGGTTTGGGTACGGGTTAGGTCAAGGGTTAGGTTTAGGGTACGGGTTAGGGTTAGGGTTAGGGTCAGGTTTACGATTAGGGTTAGGGTTAGGGTACGGGTTAGGGTTAGGTTTAGGGTACTGGTTAGTGTTAGGTTTAGGGTTAGGTTACGGGTTAGGTTTAGGGTACGGGTTAGGGTTAGGGTTAGGGTCAGTGTTAGGGTTAGGGTTAGGGTACGAATTAGGGTTAGGGCTAGAGTACGGGATAGGGTTAGCGTTATGGTACGGGTTAGGGTTACAGCTGGGTTAGGGTTAGGGTGAGGGTTAGGGTTAGGGTTAGAGTACGGTTAAAGTTAGTGTTAGGTTTAGGGCTAGAGTACGGGTTATGGTTAGTGTTAGTGTTAGGGTTAGGTTACGGATATGGGTTTGGGTTAGGGTCAGGGTTAGGGTTAGGGTTAGGATTAGGCTTAGGGTACGTGTTAGGGTTAGGATTACGTTTAGTGTTAGGGTACGGGTAAGGGTATGTGTTAGGCTTAGGGTACGGGTAAGGGTTAGGGTTAGGGTACGGGTTAGGGTTATTGTTAAGGTTAGGGTTAGGGTTAAGGTATGGGTTAGGGTTCGGTTATGGTTAAGGGTTATGGCTTGGGTTAGGGTTAGGGTTAAGTTTAGGGTTGGGGTTAGGGTTAGGGTTAGGGTTAGAGTACGGGTTTGGGTTAGTGTTAGGGTACGGGTTAGGTTTACTGTTTGAGTACGGGTTAGGGTAAGGGATAGGGTTACGGTTAGGGTTGGGGTTAGGGTTAGAGTTAGGGTTAGGCTACGGGTAGGGTTAGGGTACGGGTTTTTGTTAGGGTTAGAGTTCGGGTTAGGGTTATTTTACGGTTTAGGGTTAGGTATAGGGTTAGGGTTATGGTTAGTGTTAGGTTTACGGTACGGGTTAGTGTTAAGGTTACGGTACGGGATAGGGTTAGTGTACGTATTAGGTCTAGGGTTAGGGTTAGGTTTAGTGTGTGGGTTAGGGTTAGGGTTAGGGTCAGGGTTAGGGTTAGTGTTAGTGTACGAGTTAGGTTTAGGGTTAGGGTACGGGTTAGTGTTAGGGTTATGGTACGGGTTAGGGTTACTGTACGGGTTAGGGTTAGGGTGAGGGTTAGGGTTAGGGTTAGTGTTAGAGTACGGATAGGGTTATGTTTAGGGCACGGGTTTGGATTAGGTTTAGGGTCAGGTTTAGGGTTAAGGATTGGGTTATGATACTGGTTAGGATTAGGGTTGGGGTTAGGCTATGGGTTAGTTTGGGGTTAGGTTACGGGTCTGAGTTACCGTTAAGGTTAGGGTTAGGGCTAGGGTATGTGTTAGGTTTAGGGTACGGGTAAGGGTTATCTTTTGGGTTAGGGTTAGGTTAAGGTTTAGGTTACGGGTTAGAGTTAGGGTTAGGGCTAGGGTTAGCGCTAGGGTATGGGTTAGGGTTACTGTTAGGGTTTGGGTACTGGTTAAGGTTAGTGTTAGGTTACGGGATAGGGTTGGGTATGGGTTAGGTCATGGGTTAGGGTTAGGTTTAGGGTACGGGTTAGGGTTAGGGAAGGATTAGGATTAGGGTTAGGGTATGGGTTAGGCTTAGGGTACAGGTAAGGGTTAGGGTTAGGGTCAGGGTTAGCTTTAGTGTTAGGGTTAGGGTTAGGGTACGGGTTAGGGTTAGGTTTAGGGTACGGGTTAGGGTTAGGGTTAGGATACGGGTTAGGTTTAGGGTACGGGTTATGGTTAGGTTTAGGGTCAGGGTTAGGGTTAGGGTTAGGGTATGAGTTAGGGTTAGGTTTAGGTTACGGGTTAGGTTTAGGGTTATGGTACGGGTTAGGGTTACAGTACGGGTTAGGGTTAGGGTGAGGTTTAGGTTTAGTGTTAGAGTACGGTTAGGGTTAGGGTTAGGGTTAGGTTTAAGGTTAGGGTTAGAGTACGGGTTATGGTTAGTGTTACGGTAAGGGTTAGGGTTAGGGTTAGGGTACATGTAGGGTTAGGGTTAGGGTTAGGATTAGGGTTAGAGTACGGGGTATGGTTAGTGTTAGGGTTAGGGTTATGGTTAATGTACGGGTTAGACTAAGGGTTAGGTTTAGGCTTAGGATACGGGTTAGGGTTAGGTTTAGGGTACGGGATAGGGTTAGCCTACGGGTTAAGTTTAGGGTTAGGTTTAGGTTTAGGTTACGGGTTAGGGTTAGGCTATGGGTTAGAGTTAGGTTTAGGTTGCGGATTAGTATTAGGGTTACGGTTAGTATAGGGTTAGGGTTAGGTTTAGGGTCAGGGTTAGGATTAGGGTTAGTGTTAGGTTATGGGTTAGGGTTAGGGTTGGGGTTAGGGTACAGGTTAGTTTTAGGGTTAGGGTACGGGTTAGGGTTATGGTGAAGGTTAGAGTTAGGGTTATGGTATGGGTTAGGGTTAGGTTACGGTTAAGGTTTATGGTTTGGGTTAGGGTTAGTGTTAAGTTTATGGTGCGGGTAAGGGTTAGGGTTAGGGTTAGAGTATGGGTTTGGGTTAGTGTTAGGGTACGGGTTAGGTTTACCGTTTGGGTACGGTAAGGGTAAGGGTTAGGGTTAGGTTTAGGGTTAGGGGTTAGTGTTAGAGTTAGGGTTAGGGTACGGGTAGGGTTAGGGTACGGGTTAGGGTTCGGGTTCGGGTTAGTGTACGGGTTTGGTTTAGGGTTAGGGTTATGGTTATGGTTAGTGTTAGGGTTACGGTACGGGTTAGGGTTAAGGTTACGGTATGGGATAGGGTTAGTGTACGTGTTCGGTCTAGGGTTAGTGTTAGCTTTAGTGTGCGGGTTAGGGTTACGGTTAGGGTACGTGTTAGGGATAGGGTACGGTATAGGGTTAGGTTTAGGTTTAGTGTTATGTTTAGGGTTAGGGTTAAAGTACGGGGTAGGGTTAGTGTTAGGGTTAGGGTTAATGTTAATGTACTGGTTAGGCTTAGGGTTAGGTTTGGGGTTAGGATACGGGTTAGGGTTAGGTTCAGGGTACGGGATAGGGTTAGCATACGGCTTAAGTTTAGGTTTAGGTTTAGGTTTAGGTTTAGGTTGCGGGTTAGGCCTAGGGTTAGGGTTAGGGGTAGCGCTAGGGTATGGTTTAGGGTTACTGTTAGGGTTTGGGTACGGATACGGGTTAGGGTTAGGGTACGGGATAGGGTTGGGTATGAGTTAAGTCAGGGGTTAGGGTTAGGTTTAGGGTACAGGTTAGGGTTACGGTTAGGTTTAGGGTTAGGGTTAGGGTATGGGTTAGGTTTAGGGTACGGGTTAAGGTTAGGGTTAGGGTCAGGTTTAGGGTTAGGTTTAGGGTTCGAGTCAGGGCTAGGGTTAGGTTTAGGGTATGGGTTAGGTTTAGGGTTAGGGTTAGGGTTAGGTTTAGAGTACGGGGTAGGGTTAGTGTTAGGGTTAGGGTTAGGGTTAATGTACGGGTTAGGCTTAGGGTTAGATTTAGGATTAGGATACGGTTTAGGGTTAGGTTCAGGGTACGCGATAGGTTTAGCATACGGGTTAACTTTTGGGTTAGGGTTTGGTTTATGTTATGGGTTAGGGTTAGGGTACAGGTTAGGGTTAGGTTAGGGTCTGGGTTAGGGTTTGGTTTAGGGTTAGTGTAAGGGTTAGGGTTAGGTTTAGGTTTAGGGCTAGGGTATGGGTTAGGTTTAGGGTACGGGTTAGGGTTAGGGTTACGGTCAGGGTTAGGTTACGGGTTAGGGTTAGGGTTACGGTCAGGGTTAGGGTTAGGGTTAGGTTTAGGGTACGGTTTAGGTTTAGGGTTAGGTTTAGGATACAGTTTAGGTTACGGTACGGGTTAGGTTTAGGGTCAGGTTTAGGGTTAGGGTTCGAGATAGGGTTAGGGTTAGGGTACGGGTTAGGGTTAGGGTTATGTTATGTGTTAGGGATACAGTATGGGTTAGCGTTAGGTTGATGCTTAGGGTTAGGGTTAGTGTACGGTCAGGTTTAGGGTTAGGGATAGGGTTAGAGTACGGGGTAGGGTTAGTGTTAGGGTTAGGGTTAGGGTTAATGTACGTGTTAGGCTTAGGGTTAGGTTTAAGGTTAGGTTACGGGTTAGCGTTAGGTTACTGGTTAGGGTTAGGTTTAGGGTGCGGGTTAGGGTTAGGGTTAGGGTTAGTGTACGGGTTAGGTTAAGTTGAGGGTCAGGGTTAGGGTTAGGGTTAGTGTTAGGGTATGGGTTAGGGTTAGGGTTGGGGTTAGGGTACGGGTTAGTTTTAGGGTTAGGGTACAGGTAATGGTTACGGTTAAAGTTAGGTTTAGGGTTAGGGTAAGGGTTAGGGTTTGGTTTTGGGAACGGGATAGGGTTAGTGTACGGGTTAAGTTAGGGTTAGGGTTAGGTTTAGGATACGGGTTAGGTTAGGGTACCGGTTAGGATTAGTTTTAGGTGCGGGTTAGGGTCAGGGTATAGGTTATGTTTAGGTTTAGGGTCAGGGATAGGGTTAGAAATAGGGTTATGGTACGGGTTAGGGTTAGGGTTGGGGTTAGGGTACGGGTTAGTTTTAGGGTTAAGGTGGGTTAGGGTTACGGTTAAGGTTAGGGTTAGTGCTAGGGTAAGGGTTAGGGTTAGGATACGGGATAGCGTTGGCTACGGGTTAGGTAAAGGGTTAGGGTGAGTTTTACGGTAAGGGTTAGGGTTAGGGTTATGTTTAGGGTTAGGTTTAGGGTATGGGTTAGGTTTAGGGTATGGGTTAGGGTTATGGTTAGGGTCAGGGTTAGGGTTAGGGTTAGGTTTAGGGTTAGGGTTAGAGTACAGGGTAGGGTTTGTTAGGGTTAGGGTTAAGTTAATGTAAAGGTTAGGCTTAGGGTTAGGTTTAGGGTAACGTTACGGGTTAGGGTTAGGTTTAGGGTACGGGATAGGGTTAGCGTATGGGTTAATTTAGAGTTAGGTTTAGGTTTAGGTTACGGGTTAGGGTTAGGGTATGGATTAGGGTTAAGTTTATGGTGCCGGTTAGGTTTAGGGTTAGGATTAGTGTACTGGTTAGGGTCATTTTTAGGGTCAGGGTTAGGGTTAGGGTTACTGTTAGGGTATGGGTTAGGGTTAGGGTTGGGGTTAGGGTACGGGTTATTTTTAGGGTTAGGTAGTACGGGTTAGGGTTAGGGTTACAGTTAGGGTTAGGGTTAGGGTATGTGTTAGGGTTAGGGTACGGTTAAGGTTTATGGTAAGGCTTAGGGTTAGGGTTAAGTTTAGGGTGCGGTTTAGGGTTAGGGTTAGGGTTAGGGTTAGAGTATGGGTTTGGGTTAGTGTTAGGGTACGGGTTAGGTTTAGCGTTTGGGTACGGTTTAGGGTATGGGTTAGGGTTAGGGGTTAGGGTTAGATTTAGGGTTAGGCTACGGATAGGGTTAAAGTACGGGTTAGTATTAGGGTTAAAGTTAGGGTTAGGGTTAGGGTTATAGTACGGGTTAGGTTTAGAGTGAGGGTTAGGGTACGATTTAGGTTTAGGGTATGGGTTAGGTTTAGGGTTAGGTTCAGTGTTAGGGTTAGAGTTAGGGTACGATTTAGGGTAAGGGTTAGGTTTAGGGTACGGGTTAGGGTTAGGGTTATGGTACGTGTTAGGGTTACAGTATGGGTTAGTGTTAGGGTGAGGGTTAGTGTTAGGGTTAGAGTACGGTTAAGGTTAGGGTCAGGGTTAGGGTTAGTGTACGAGTTAGGGTTAGGGTTAGGTTACGGGTTAGGTTTATGGTTATGGTACGGGTTAGGTTTACAGTACTGGTTAGTGTTAGGCTGAGGTTTAGGGTTAGGGTTAGAGTACGGTTAGGGTTAGGGTTAGAGTACGTGTTAGGGTTAGTGTTAGTGTTAGGGTAAGGGTTAGGGTTAGGGTTAGGTTTAGAGTACGGGGTAGGGTTAATGTTAGGGTTAGGGTTAGGGTTAATATACGGGTTACGCATAGGGTTAGGTTTAGGGTTAGGATAAGAGTTAGGGTTAGGTTTAGTGTACAGGATAGGGTTAGCGTACGGGTTAAGTTTAGGGTTAGGTTTAGGTTTAGGTTACGGATTAGGGTTAGGGTACGGGTTAGGGTTAGGTTTAGGGTGCGGGTTAGGGTTAGGGTTAGGGTTAGTGTAAGGGTTAGGGTTAGTTTTAGGGTCAGGGTTAGGGTTAGGGATAGGGTCATGGTACGGATTAGTGTTAGGTTTGGGGTTAGGGTACGGGTTAGTTTTAGGGTTAGGGTATGGGTTATGGTTACGGTTAAAGTTAGGGTTAGTGTTAGGGTAAGGGTTAGGGTTAGGGTACGGGTTAGGGTTAGGTTTAGGGTGCGGGTTAGGGTTAGGGTTATGGTTAGTGTAAGGGTTAGGGTTAGGTTTAGGGTCAGGGTTAGGGTTAGGGTTGGGGTTAGGGTATGGGTTAGTTTTAGTGTTAGGGTATGGGTTAGGTTTACCTTTAAGGTTAGGGTTAGTGTTAGGGTATGGGTTAGGGTTAAGGTACGGGTAAGGATTATGGTTAGGGTAGGGTTAGGTTTAGGTTTAGGGTGCGGGTTAGGCTTAGGGTTAGGGTTAGGGTTAGCGCTAGGGTATGGGTTAGGGTTACTGTTAGGGTTTTGGTACGGGTTAGGGTTAGGGTTAGGGTACGGGATAGGGTTGGGTACGGGTTAGGTCAAGGGTTAGGGTTAGGTTTAGGGTACGGGTAGGGTTAGGGTTACGTTTAGGGTTAGTGTTAGGGTATGGGTTAGGTTTAGGGTACGGGTTAAGGTTAGGGTTAGGGTAAGGTTTAGGTTTAGGGTTAGGGTACGAGTTAGGGTTAAGGTTAGGTTTAGGGTACGGGGTAGGGTTAGGGTTAGGGTTAGAGTACGGGTTAGGGTTAGGTTTTGGGAACGGGATTGGATTAGTGTACGGGTTAAGTTAGGGTTAGGTTTAGGTTTAGGTTACGGGTTAGGTTAGGGTACGGGTTAGGATTAGGTTTAGGTGCGGGTTAGGGTCAGGTTATGGGTTATGTTTAGGTTTAGGGTCAGGGATAGGGTTATAAATAGGGTTATGGTACGGGTTAGGGTTAGGGTTGGGGTTAGGGTACGGGTTAGTTTTAGTGTTAGGGTACGGGTTAGGGTCACGGTTAAGGTTAGGGTTAGTGCTAGGGTATGGGTTAGCGTCAGGGTACGGGATAGAGTTGGCTACGGGTTAGGTCAAGGGTTAGGGTGAGTTTTACGGTATGGGTTAGGGTTAGGGTTATGTTTAGGGTCAGGGTTAGGGTTAGGGTTAGGGTACGAGTTAGAGTTAGGGTTAGGTTTAGGGTTAGGGTTAGAGTACGGGGTAGGGTTAGTGTCAGGGTTAGGGTTAAGTTTAATGTACAGGTTAGGCTTAGGGTTAGGTTTAGGGTTACGTTACGGGTTAGGGTTAGGTTTAGAGTACGGGATAGGGTTAGCGTACGGGTTAAGTTTTGGGTTAGATTTAGGTTTGGGTTACGGGTTAGGGTTAGGGTACGGATTAGGGTTAGGTTTACGGTGCCGGTTAGGGTTAGGATTAGGATTAGTGTACTGGTTAGGGTCATTTTTAGGGTCAGGGTTAGGGTTAGGGTTACTGTTAGGGTATGGGTTAGGGTTAGGGTTGTGGTTAGGGTACGGGTTAGTTTTAGGGTTAGGGTACGGGTTAGGGTTACGGTTACAGTTAGGGTTAGGGTTAGGGTGCGGGTTAGGGTTAGGGTACGGTTAAGGTTTATGGTTAGGCTTAGGGTTAGGGTTAAGTTTAGGGTGTGGTTTAGGGTTAGGGTTAGGGTTAGGGTTAGAGTACGGGTTTGGGTTAGTGTTAGGTTACGGGTTAGGTTTAGCGTTTGGGTATGGGTTAGGGTATGGGTTAGGGTTAGGGGTTAGGGTTAGATTTAGGGTTAGGCTACGGGATAGGGTTAGAGTACGGGTTAGTATTAGGGTTAAAGTTAGGGTTAGGGTTAGGGTTATAGTACGGGTTAGGGTTAGAGTTAGGGTTAGGTTACGGGTTAGGTTTAGGGTATGGGTTAGGTTTAGGGTTAGGTTCAGTGTTAGGGTTAGAGTTAGGGTACGATTTAGGGTAAGGGTTAGGTTTAGGGTATGGGTTAGGGTTAGGGTTAGGGTTAGGATACCGGTTAGGTTTAGGTTTATGGTACGTGTTAGGGTTACAGTACGGGTTAGTGTTAGGGTGAGGGTTAGGGTTAGGGTTAGAGTACGGTTAGGGTTAGGGTTAGAGTACGGGTTAGGGTTAGTGTTAGGGTTAGGGTTAGGGTTAGGGTTAGGGTTAGAGTACGGGGTAGGGTTAGTGTTAGGGTTTGTGTTAGGGTTAATGTACGGGTTAGGCTTAGGGTTAGGTTTAGCGTTAGGATAAGAGTTAGGTTTAGGTTTAGGGTACAGGATAGGGTTAGCATACGGGTTAAGTTTAGTGTTAGGATTCGGTTTAGGTTACGGGTTAGGGTTAGGGTACGGGTCAGTGTTAGGTTTAGGGTGCGGGTTAGGGTTAGGTTTAGGGTTAGTGTAAGGGTTAGGGTTAGGTTTAGGGTCAGGGTTAGGGTTAGGGATAGGGTCATGGTATGGATTAGTGTTAGGTTTGGGGTTAGGGTACGGGTTAGTTTTAGGGTTAGGGTACGGGTTATGGTTACGGTTAAAGTTAGGGTTAGTGTTAGGGTAAGGGTTAGGGTTAAGGTACGGGTAAGTTTTATGGTTAGGTTTAGGGTTACATTAGGTTTAGGGTGCGGGTTAGGCTTAGGGTTAGAGTTAGGGTTAGTGCCAGGGTATGGGTTAGGGTTACTGCTAGGGTTGGGTACGGGTTAGGGTTAGGTTTATGGTACGATATAGGGTTGGGTACGGGTTAGGTCAAGGTTTAGGGTTAGGTTTAGGGTACGAGTTAGGTTTAGGGTTAGGTTTAGGGTTAGGATAAGAGTTAGGGTTAGGTTTAGGGTACAGGATAGAGTTAGCGTACGGGTTAAGTTTAGGGTTAGGGTTAGGTTTAGGTTACGGGTTAGGGTTAGGTTACGGGTTAGGGTTATGTTTAGGGTGCAGGTTAGGGTTAGGTTTATTATTAGTGTAAGGGTTAGGGTTAGGTTTAGGGTCAGGTTTAGGGTTAGGGTTAGTGTCAGGGTACGGGTTAGTTTTAGGGTTAGGGTACGGGTTACGGTTAGGCTTAGGGTTAGGGTTAGGTTTAGAGTACGGGTTAGGGTTAGTGTTAGTGTTAGGATTAGGGTTAGTGTACAGATAGTGTTAGGGTTAGGGTTAGGGTTAGGATACGTGTTAGGGTTAGGTTTAGGGTACGGGATAGGTTAGTGTACGGGTTAAGTTTAGGGTTAGGGTAGGATTAGGTTACGGGTTAGGGTTAGTGTACGGGTTAGGGTTAGGTTTAGGTGCGGGTTAGGGTTAGGGTACGGTTTAGGGTTAGGTTTAGGGTCAGGGGTAGGGTTAGGGATAGGGTCATGTTACGGGTTAGGGTTAGGTTTGGGGTTAGGGTATGGGTTAGTTTTAGGGTTAGGGTACTGGTTAGAGTTACGGTTAAAGTTAGGGTTAGTGTTTGGGTACGGTTTAGGGTTAGGGTACGGGTAAGGGTTATGGTTAGGGTTAGGGTTACGTTTAGGTTTAGGGTTCGGTTTAGGCTTAGGGTTAGGGTTAGGTTTAGCGCTAGCGTATGGGTTAGGGTTACTGTTAAGTTTTGGGTACGGGTTAGGTTTAGGTTTAGGGCACGAGATAGGGTTGGGTACAGGTTAGGTCAAGGGTTAGGGTTCGGCTAAGGGTACATGTTAGGGTTCGGGTTAGGATTAGGGTTAGGGTTAGGGTTAGGGTTAAGTTTAGGGTTAGGGTTAGGGTAACGGTACGGGTTAGGATTAAGTTTCCGGTACGGGATAGGGTTAGTGTACGTGTTAGGTCTAGGGTTAGGGTTAGGTTTAGTGTGCGGGTTAGGTTTAGGGTTAGGGTTAGGATACGTGTTAGGGTTAGGGTTTGGGTACGGGTTAGGGTTACGTTTACAGTTCGGGTACAGGTTAGGTTTAGGTTTAGGGTAAGGGATAATGTTAGTGCACGTGTTAGGGTTAGAGTAAGGTTTAGGGTTAGGTTTAGGGTTAGGGTTAGGGTTAGAGTAGGGTTTGGGGTTAGTGTTATGGTTAGCGTTAGTGTTAGTGTGCGGATAGTTTAAGGGTTAGGGTTACGGTACGGTTAGGGTTAGGTTTAGGCCATGGGATAGGGTTAGTGTACAGGTTAAGTTTAGTGTTAGGGTTAGGTTTAGGGCCCGAGGTAGGGTTAGGGTTAGGGTACGCGTTAGGGTTAGGGTTATGTTACGGGTTAGGGTTAGATTACGGGTTAGGGTAGTGTTAGGGTTAGGGAAAGGTTTAGGGTTAGGGTTAGGGTATTGGTTAGGTTTAGGGTTAGGTTTAGGGTTAGGTTACGGAATAGTTTTAGTGTACGGGTTAAGTTTAGGGTTATGGTTAGGTATAGGTTATGGGTTAGGGTTAGGGTTAGGGTTAGTGTAAGGGTTAGGGTTAGTTTTTGGGTCAGGTTTAGGGTTAGGGTTAGAGTTAGGGTATGGGTTAGGGTTAGGGTTGGGGTTAGGGTACGGGTTAGTTTTAGGGTTAGGGTACGTGTTAGGGTTACGGTTAAAGTTAGGGTTATGTTAAAGTGTGGGTTAGGGTTTGGGTACGGTAAGGGTTATGGTTAGGGTTAGGGTTAGGGTTATGTTTAGATTGCGGTTTAGGGTTAGGGTTAGGGTTAGGGTTAGGTTTAGAGCACGGTTTTGGATTAGTGTTAGGGTATGGGTTAGGTTTACCTTTTGGGTAAGGGTTAGGGTAAGGGTTAGGGTTAGTTTTAGGGTGCGATTTTGGGTTAGGGTTAGGTTTAGGGTACTGGTTAGGTTAGGGTATGGGATAGGGTACGGGTTAGGTTTAGGTTACGAGTTAGGGTTAGTGTTAGGGTCAGGGTTAGGGTTAGGGAACGATTTAGGGTTAGGTTTAGGGTACGGTTTAGGGTTAGGGTTATGTTACGTGTTAGGTTTACAGTACGGGTTAGGGTTAGGGTGAGGGTTAGGGTTAGAGTACGGTTTATGGTTAGTGTTAGGGTTAGGGTTAGGTTTAGGGTTAGAGTACGGGTTAGTGTTAGTGTTAGGGTTAGGGTAAGTTTTAGGGTTAGGGTTAGGGTACGGTTTAGGGTTAGCGTTAGGTTTAGGGTTAGGGTTAGAGTACGGGGTAGGGTTAGTGTTAGGGTTGGGGTTAGGTTTAATGTACGGGTTAGGCTGAGGATTAGGGGTAGGTTTAGGTTACGGGTTATGGTTATGTTTAGGGCACGGGATAGGGTTAGCGTACGTGTTAAGTTTAGGGTTAGGTTTAGGTTTAGGTTACGGGATAGGGTTAGGGTACAGATTAGGGTTAGGTTTAGGGTGCCGGTTAGGGTTTGGGTTATGGTTAGTGAACTGGTTAGGGTTATTTTTAGGGTCAGGGTTAGGGTTAGGGTTACTGTTAGTGTATGGGTTAGGGTTAGGGTGGGGTTTAGGGTACGGGTTAGTTTTAGGGTTAGGGTACGGGTTAGGGTTATGGTTAAAGTTAGGGTTAGGGTTAGGGTGTGGGTTAGGGTTAGGGTACGGTTAAGGGTTTTGTTTAGGCTTAGGGTTAGGGTTAAGTTTAGGGTGCGGTTTAGGGTTAGGGTTAGGGTTAGGGTAAGGGTTTGGGTTAGTGTTAGGGTACGTGTTAGGTTTACCGTTTGGGTACGGGTTACGGTAAGGGTTAGGGTTAGGGGTTAGGGTTAGAGTTAGGGTTAGGCTACGGGATAGGTTTAGAGTACGGGTTAGTATTAGGGTTAAGGTTAGGTTTAGGTTTAGGGTTATAGTACGGGTTAGGGTTAGAGTTAGGGTTAGGGTACGGGTTAGGTTTAGGGTATGGGTTAGTTTTAGGGTTAGGGTCAGTGTTAGGGTTAGGGTTAGGGTACGATTTAGGGTTAGGGTTAGGTTTAGGGTACGGGTTAGGGTACGGGTTAGGGTTAGGGTTAGGGTATGGGTTAGGTTTAGGGTACAGGTTAGGGTTAAGGTTATGGGACGTGTTAGGGATACAGTATGGGTTAAGGTTAGGTTGAGGCTTAGGTTTAGGGTTAGAGTACGGTTAGGGTTAGGGTCAGGGTTAGGGTTAGTGTACGAGGTAGGTTTAGGGTTAGGGTATGGCTTAGGGTTAGGTTTATGATACGGCTTAGTGTTACAGTATGGGTTAGTGTTAGGCTGAGGGTTAGGGTAAGGGTTAGAGTAGCGTAAGGGTTAGGGTTAGAGTACGGTTTGGGTTAGGGTTAGGGTTAGGTTTAGAGTACGGGGTAGGGTTAGTGTTAGTGTTAGGGTTAAGTTTTATGTACGCGTTAGACTTAGGGTTAGGTTTAGGGTTAGGAAAAGAGTTAGGGTTAGGTTTAGGGTACGGGATAGGGTTAGCATACGTGTTAAGTTTAGGGTTAGGGTAGGTTTAGGTTATGGGTTAGGGTTAGGGTACGGGTTAGGGTTAGGTTAGGGTGGGGGTTAGAGTTAAGGTTAGGGTTAGGGTAAGGGTTAGGGTTAGGTTTAGGGTCAGGGTTAGGGTTAGGGTTAGTGTTAGGGTACGGGTTAGTTTTAGGGTTAGGGTACGGGTTAGGTTTAGGTTTAGGGTTAGGGTTAGGTTTAGAGTACGGGTTAGGGTTAGTGTTAATGTTAGGGTTAGGGTTAGTGTACAGATAGGGTTAAGGTTAGGGCTAAGGTACGGGTTAGGGTTAGGTTTAGGGTACGGGGTAGGGTTAGTGTACAGGTTAAGTTTAGGGTTAGGGTAGGATTAGGTTACGGGTTAGGGTTAGGGTACGGGTTAGGGTTAGGTTTAGGTGCGGGTTAGGGTTAGGGTACGGGTTCAGGTTAGGTTTAGCGTCAGGGTTAGGTTTAGGGATAGGGTCATGGTACGGGTTAGGGTTAGGGTTGGGGTTAGGGTATGGGTTAGTTTTAGGGTTAGGGTACGGGTTAGGGTTATGGTTAAAGTTAGGGTTAGTGTAGGGTATGGGTTAGGGTTACTGTTAGGGTTTGGTTACGGGTTAGGTTTAGGTTTAGGGTACGAGATAGGGTTGGGTACGGGTTAGGTCAGGGTTAGGGTTCGGTTTAGGGTACAGGTTAGGGTTCGGGTTAGGTTTAGGGTTAGGGTTAGTGTTAGGGTTAAGTTTAGGGTTAGGTTTAGGGTTACGGTACTGGTTAGGGTTAAGGTTCCGGTACAGGATACGGTTAGTGTACGTGTTCGGTCTAGGGTTAGGGTTAGGTTTAGTGTGCGGTTTATGGTTAGGGTACGTGTTAGGGTTAGGGTTTGGGTACGGTTTAGGGTTATGTTTACGGTTAGGGTATGGGTTAGGTTTAGGGTTAGGGTAAGGGTTAATTTTAGGGTACGGGTTAGGGTTAGAGTAAGGTTTAGGGTTAAGTTTAGGGTTAGGGTTAGGGTTAGAGTACGGGTTAGTGTTAGTGTTAGGTTTAAGGTAAGGGTTAGGGTTAGGGTACGATTTAGGGTTAGGGTTCGGTTTAGGGTACGGGTTAGGTTTAGGGTTAGGGTTAGGGTACGGGTTAGAGTATGGTTTTGGGTTAGGGTTAGGGTTAGGGTTAGTGTACGTGTTAGGGCTGGGGTTAGGGTACATGTTAGGTCTAGGGTTATGGTACGGGTTAGGGTTACAGTACAGGTGAGTGTTAGGGTGAGGGTTAGGGTTAGGGTAAGAGTACGGTTAGGATTAGGGTTAGGGTTACGGTTAGAGTACGGGTTAGGGTTAGTTTTAGGGTTGGGGTTAGGGTTAGGGTTAGGGTTAGGTTTAGAGTAAGCTGTAGGGTTAGTGTTTGGGTTAGGGTTAATATACGGGTTAGGCTTAGGGTTAGGTTTAGGGTTAGGATAAGAGTTAGGGTTAGGTTTAGGGTACGGGATACGGTTACCGTATGGGTTAAGTTTAGGGTTACGGTTAGGTTTAGGTTACTGGTTAGGGTTATGGTACGGGTTATGGTTAGGTTTAGGGTGCGGGTTAGGGTTAGGGTTAGGGTTAGTGTAAGGGTTAGGGTTAGATTTAGGGTCAGGGTTAGGGTTAGGGTTAGTGTTAGGGTACGGGTTAGTTTTAGGTTTAGGGTCAGGTTAGGGTTAGATTTAGGGTTAGGGTGAGGTTTAGAGTACAGGTTAGGGTTAGTGTTAGTGTTAGGGTTAGGGTTAGTGTACGGATAGGGTTAGGGTTAGGGTTAGGGTACGGGTTAGCATTAGGTTTAGTGTACGGAATAGTGTTAGTGTACGGGTTAAGATTAGGGTTAGGGTTAGGTTTAGGTTACGGGTTAGGGTTAGGGTACGGGTTAGGGTTAGGGTTAGGTGCGGGTTAGGATTAGGAAACGGGTTAGGGTTAGGTTTAGGGTCAGGGTTAGGGTTAGGGATAGGGTCATGTTATGGGTTAGCGTTAGGGTTGGGGTTAGGGTATGGGTTAGTTTTAGGGTTAGGGTACGGGTTAGGGTTACGGTTAAAGTTAGGGTTAGTGTTAGGGTATGGGTTAGCGTTAGGGTATGGGTAAGGGTTATGGTTAGGGTTAGGGTTACGTTTAGGTTTAGGGTGCGGGTTAGTCTTAGGGTTAAAGTTAGGGTTAGCACTAGGGTATGGGTTAGGGTTACTGTTAGGGTTTGGGTACGGGTTAGGGTTAGGTTTAGTGTACGAGATATGGTTGGGTACGGGTTAGGTCAAGGGTTAGGGTTAGGCTTAGGGTACGGGTAAGGGTTAGGTTTAGGTTTAGGGTTAGGATAAGAGTTAGGGTTAGTTTTAGGGTACAGGATAGGGTTAGCGCACGCGTTAAGTTTAGGGTTAGGGTTAGGTTTACGTTATGGTTTAGGGTTAGGTTTAGGTTACGGGTTAGGGTTAGGTTTAGGGTGCGGGTTAGGGTTAGGGTTAGTGTAAGGGTTACGGTTAGGTTTAGCGTCAGGGTTAGGGTTAGGGTTAGTGTTATGGGACGTATTAGTTTTAGGGTTAGGGTACGGGTTAGGGTTAGCTTTAGGGTTAGGGTTAGGTTTAGAGTACGGGTTAGGTTTAGTGTTAGTGTTAGGGTTAGGGTGAGTGTACGGATAGGGTTAGGGTTAGGGTTATGGTACGGGTTAGGCTTAGGTTTATGTGTGGGTTAGGGTTAGGGTATGGGTTAGGGTTAGGTTAAGGTCAGGGTTATGGTTAGGGATAGGGTCATGCTACGGTTTAGGGTTAGGGATGGGGTTAGGGTACGGGTTAGTTTTAGGGTTAGGGTACGGGTTAGGGTTACGGTTAAAGTTATGGTTAGTGTTAGGGTATGGGTTGGGGTTAGGGTGGGGTTAGGCTTAGGGTTAGGTTTAGGTTTAGCTCTAGGTTACGGGTTAGGGTTACTTTTAGGGTTTGGTACTTGTTAGGGTTAGGTATAGGGTACGAGATAGGGTTGGGTACGGGTTAGGTCAAGGGTTAAGTTTAGGTTTAGGGTACGGGTTAGGGTTCGGGTTAGCTAAGGTTTAGGGATAGGGTATGGGTTAGGTTTAGGGTACGGGTTAGGGTTAGGGTTAAGGTCAGGGTTAGGGTTAGGGTTAGGGTATGAGTTAGGGTTAGGGCAGGGTTAGGTTTAGGGTACGGGTTAGGGATAGGGTTAGGTTTAGGATACGGTTTAGTTTAGGGTACGGGTTAGGGTTAGGGTCAGGTTTAGGGTTAGGGTACGAGTTAGGGTTAGGGTTAGGGTACGGGTTAGGGTTAGGGTTATGTTACGGGTTAGGGATACACTATGGGTTAGGGTTAGGTTGAGGCTTAGGTTTAGGGTTAGAGTACGGTTAGGGTTAGGGTTAGGGTTAGGGTTAGGGTTAGAGTACGGGTTAGGGATAGTCTTAGGTTTAGGAAAAGGGTTAGGTTTAGGGTGAGGGCACGGGTTAGGGTTAGGCTTAGGGATAGAGTACGGGGTAGGGTGAGTGTTAGGGTTAGGGTTAGGGTTAATGTACGTGTTAGGCTTAGGGTTAGGTTTAGGGTTAGGTTACGGGTTAACGTTAGGGTACTGTTTAGGGTTAGGTCTAGGGTGCGGGTTAGGGTTAGGGTTAGGGTTAGTGTACGGGTTAGGGTTAGGTTGAATGTCAGGTTTAGGGTTAGGGTTAGTGTTAGGGTATGGGTTAGGGTTAGGGTTGGGGTTAGGGTACGGGTTAGTTTTTGGGTTAGGGTACAGGTTATGGTTACGCTTAAACTTAGGGTTAGGGTTAGGTTTAGGGAATGGGATAGGGTTAGTGTACGGGTTAATTTTAGGGTTAGGGTTAGGTTTAGGTTACGGGTTAGGGTTAGGTAACGGGTTAGGATTAGGTTTAGGTGCGGATTAGGGTCAGGGTACGAGTTATGATTAGGTTTAGGGTCAGGGTTAGGTTTAGAAATAGGGTTATGGTACAGGTTAGGGTTAGCGTTGGGGTTAGGGTACGGGTTAGTTTTAGGGTTTGGGTACAGGTTAGGGTTACGGTTAAGGTTAGGGTTAGTGTAGGGTATGGGTTAGGGTTAGGGTACGGGTAAGGGTTATGTTTAGGGTTAGGGTTAGGTTTAGGTTTAGGGTGCGGGTTAGGCTTAGGGTTAGGTTTAGGGTTAGGGCTAGTGTATGGGTTAGGGTTAATGTTAGGTTTCGGGTACGGGTTAGGGTTAGGGTTATGTTACGGGTTAGGGATACAGTATGGGTTAGGGTTAGGGTAAGGGTACGGGTTAGGTTTAGGTTACGACTTAGGGTTAGTGTTAGGGTCAGGGCTAGGTTTAGCGAACGAGTTAGGGTTAGTGTTAGGGTTCGGGTTAGGGTTAGGGTTATGTTACGGGTTAGGTTTACAGTACGGGTTAGGGTTAGGGTGAGGGTTAGGGTTAGAGTACGGTTTATGGTTAGTGCTAGGGCTAGGGTTAGGGTTAGGTTTAGGTTTAGAGTACGGGTTAGTGTTAGTGTTAGGGTTAGGGTAAGGTTTAGGGTTAGGGTTAGGGTACGGTTTAGGGTTAGCTTTAGGGTTAGGGTTAGGGTTAGAGTACGGGGTAGGGTTAGTGTTAGGGTTAGGGTTAGGTTTAATGTACGGGTTAGGCTGAGGATTAGGGTTAGGTTTAGTTTACGGGTTTTGGTTATGTTTAGGGTACGGGATAGGGTTAGCGTACGTGTTAAGTTTAGGATTAGGTTTAGGTTTATGTTACGGGATAGGGTTAGGGTACGGATTAGGGTTAGGTTTAGGGTGCCGGTTAGGGTTTGGGTTATGCTTAGTGAACTGGTTAGGGTTATTTTTAGGGTCAGGGTTAGGGTTAGGTTTACTGTTAATTTATGGGTTAGGGTTAGGTTGGGGTTTAGCGTACGGGTTAGTTTCAGGGTTAGGATGCGGGTTAGGATTAAGGTTAAAGTTAGGGTTAGGGTTAGGGTGTGGGTTAGGGTTAGGGTACGGTTAAGGGTTATGGTTAGGGTTAGGGTTAGGGTTAAGTTTAGGGTGCGGTTTAGGGTTAGGGTTAGGGTTAGGGTACGGGTTTGGGGTAGTGTTAGGGTACGTGTTAGGTTTACCGTTTGGGTACGGTTTAGGGTAAGGGTTAGGGTTAAGTGTTAGGGTTAGAGTTAGGGTTAGGCTACGGGATAGGTTTAGAGTACGGGTTAGTATTAGGGTTAGGGTTAGGGTTAGGTTTAGGGTTATAGTACGGGTTAGGGTTAGAGTTAGGGTTAGGGTACGGGTTAGGTTTAGGGTATGGGTTAGTTTTAGGGTTAGGGTCAGTGTTAGGGTTAGGGTTAGGGTATGATTTAGGGTTAGGGTTAGGTTTAGGGTATGGGTTAGGGTTAGGGTTAGGGTACGGGTTAGTTTTAGGGTTAGGGTTAGGGTTAGGGTTAGGGTACGGGTTAGGGTTAGGTTTAGGTTACGGGGTAGGGTTAGTGTACAGGTTAAGTTTAGGGTTAAGTCAGGATTAGGTTACAGGTTAGGGTTAGGGTATGGGTTAGGGTTAGGTTTAGGTGCGGGTTAGGGTTAGGGTACGGGTTAAGGTTAGGTTTAGGGTCAGGGTTAGGTTTAGGGCTAGGGTCATGTTACGGGTTAGGGTTATGGTTGGTGTTAGGGTATGGGTTAGTTTTAGGGTTAGGGTACGGGTTAGGGTTACGGTTAAAGTTAGGGTTAGTGTAGGGTATGGGTTAGGGTTACTGTTAGGGTTTGGGTACGGTTAGGTTTAGGTTTAGGGTACGAGATAGGGTTGGGTACGGGTTAGGTCAAGGGTTAGGGTTCGGTTTAGGGTACGGGTTAGGGTTCAGGTTAGGTTTAGGGTTAGGGTTAGTGTTAGGGTTAAGTTTAGGGTTAGTTTTAGGTTTACGGTACTGGTTAGGGTTAAGGTTCCGGTACAGGATAGGGTTAGTGTTAAGGTCAGGGATAGGTTTAGGCTTGGGGTCCGGGTTAGGGTTAGGGTTAGGTTTAGGGTTAGCACTAGGGTGTGGGTTAGGGTTACTGTTAGGGTTTGTGTACAGGTTAGGGTTATGGTTAGGGTACGGGATAGGTTTGGGTACGAATAAGGTCATGAGTTAAGTTTAGTTTTAGGGTACGGGATAGGGTTATCGTACGGGTTAAGTTTAGGGTTAGGGTTAGATTTAGGTTACGGGTTAGGGTTAGGGTACGGGTTAGGGATAGGTTTAGGGTGTGGGTTATGGTTAGGGTTAGGATTAGTGTCAGGTTTAGGGTTAGGTTTATGGTCAGGTTTAGGGTTATTGTTAGGTTATGGGTTAGGGTTATACGGTGGGGTTGAGGGTACGTGTTAGGTTGAGGGTTAGTGTATGGGTTAGGGTTATGGTTAGGGTTAAGTTTAGGGTTAGGGTATCGGTTAGGGTTAGGTTACGGTTAAGGGTTATGGGGTGGGTTAGGGTTAGGTTTAAGTTTAGGGTGTGGGTTAGGGTTAGGGTTAGGGTTAGAGTATGGGTTTGGGTTAGTGTTAGGGTACGGGTTAGGTTTACCATTTGGGTACGGGTTAGCGTAAGGGTTAGGGTTAGGGTTAGGGTACCTGTTAGTGTTAGGGTTAGGTTAGGGTTAGGGTCAGTGTTAGGGTTAGGGTTAGGGTACGAGTTAGGGTTAGTGTTAGGTTTAGTGTACAGGTTAGGGTTAGGGTTAGGTTACGGGTTAGGTTTAGGGTACGGGTTAAGGTTAGGTTTAGGGTCAGGCTTAGGGTTAGGGTTAGGGTACGGGTTAGGGTTAGGGTTAGGGTTAGGGTTAAAGTACGTGGTAAGGTTAGTGTTAGGTTTAGGGTTAGGGTTAATATACGAGTTAGGCTTAGGGTTAGATTTAGGATTGGGATACGGTTTAGGGTTAGATTCAGGGTACGGGATAGGGTTAGCGTATGGGTTAACTTTTGGATTAGGGTTAGGTTTAGGTTACGGGTTAGGGTTAGGGTACGGGTTAGGGTTAGGTTTAGGGTCTGGGTTAGGGTTAGGGTTAGGCTTAGTGTAAGGGTTAGGGTTAGGTTTAGGGTCAGGGTTAGGGTGAGGGTTAGTGTTAGAGTACGGGTTAGGGTTAGGGTTGGGGTTAGGTTACGGGTTAGTTTTAAGGTTAAGGTACAGGTTAGGGTTATGGTTAAGGTTAGGGTTAGGGTTAGGGTATGGGTTAGCTTTAGGTTACGGTTAAGGGTTATGGTTTGGGTTAGGGTTAGGGTTAAGTTTAAGGTGCGGGTTAGGGTTAGGGTTAGAGTACGGGTTTGGGTTAGTGTTAGGGTACGGGTTAGGTTTACCATTTGGATACGGGTTAGGATAAGGGTTACGGTTAGGGTTAGAGTTAGGCGTTAGTTTAGAGTTAGGGTTAGGCTACGGGTAGGGTTAGGGTTAGTGTACGGGTAAGGGTTAGGGTTAGGGTTAGTGTTCGGGTTATGGTACGGGTTAGGGTTAAGGTTAAGGTATGGGATAGGTTTAGTTTATGTGTTAGGTCTAGGGTTAGGGTTAGGTTTAGTGTGCGTTTTAGGGTTAGAGTACGTGTTAGGGTACGTGTTAGGGTTTGGGTACAGGTTAGGGTTACCTTTAGGGTTAGGGTACGGGTTTGGTTTAAGGTTAGGGTAAGGGTTAGTTTCAGGGTATGGGTTAGGGTTAGAGTACGGGTTAGGGTTAGGTTTAGGGTTAGGTTTAGTGTTAGAGTACTGGTTAGGGTTAGTGTTAGGGTTAGTGTACGGATAGGGTTACGTTAGGGTTAGGGTACAGTTTAGGGTTAGGTTTAGGGTATGGGATAGGGTTAGTGTACGCATTAAGTTTAGGGTTAGGGTTAGGTTTAGGTTACGGGTTAGGGTTAGGTTTAGGGTTAGGTTACGGGTTAGGTTTATGGTACGGGTTAGGGATAGGGTTAGGGTCAGTGTTAGGGTTAGGGTTAGGGTACGAATTAGGGTTAGGGCTAGGTTACGGGATAGGGTTAGCGTTATGGTACGGGTTATGGTTACATATGGGTTAGGGTTAGGGTGAGGGTTAGGGTTAGGGTTAGAGTACGGTTAAAGTTAGTGTTAGGGTTAGGGCTAGAGTACGGGTTAGGGTTAGTGTTAGTGTTAGGGTTAGGGTTAGGGTACGGATACGGGTTTGGGTTAGGGTTAGGGTTAGGGTTAGGCTTAGGGTACGTGTTAGGGTTAGGGTTAGGGTCAGGGTTAGGGTTAGGGTTAGGGTTAGGGTTAGGGTTAGTGTTAGGGTATGGGTTAGGATTAGGGTTAGGGTTAGGGTACGGGTTAAGGTTAGTGTAAGGGTTAGGGTTAGGTTTAGGGTCCGAGTTAGGGTCAGGGTTAGGTTTAGTGTAAGGTTTAGGGTTAGGTTTAGTGTCAGGGTTACGGTGAGGGTTAGTGTTGGAGTACGGGTTAGGGTAAGGGTTAGGATTAGGGTTAGGGTTAGGGTTAGATTTTGGGTTAGGCTACGGGTAGGGTTAGGGTACGGGTTATTGTTAGGGTTAGAGTTCGGGTTAGGGTTATTTTACGGTTTAGGGTTAGGTATAGGGTTAGGATTATGGTTAGTGTTAGGGTTACGGTACAGGTTAGTGTTAAGGTTACGGTACGGGATAGGGTTAGTGTACGTGTTAGGTCTAGGGTTAGGGTTAGGTTTAGTGTGTGGGTTAGGGTTAGGATTAGGGTACGTGTTAGTGTTAGGGTTTGGGTACGGGTTAGTGTTACGTTTAGGGTTAGGGTATGGGTTAGGTTTAGGGTTAGGGTAAGGGTTAGTGTTAGGGTACGGATTAGGGTTAGAGTACGTGTTAGGGTTAGGTTTAAGATTAGGGTTACTGTTAGGGTTAGGTTTAGGATTAAGGTTAGGGTCACAGCACGGGTTAAGGTTAAGGTTAGGGTACGGGATAGGTTTAGTGTATGTGTTAGGTCTAGGGTTAGGGTTAGGTTCAATGTGCAGGTTAGGGTTAGGGTTAGGGTTAGTATACGTGTTAGGGTTAGGTTTTGGGTACAGGCTAGGGTTACATTTAGGGTTAGGGTACGTGTTAGGTTTTAGGGTTAGGATTAGGGTACGGTTTAGCATTAGAGTACGGGATAGGGTTAGTGTTAAGGTCAGGGATAGGTTCAGGCTTGGGTTCCGGGTTAGGGTTAGGTTTAGGTTTAGGGTTAGCGCTAGGGTGTGGGTTAGGGTTACTGTTAGGGTTTGTGTACGGGTTAGGGTTATGGTTAGGGTACGGGATAGGTTTGGGTACGGGTTAGGTCATGAGTTAGGTTTAGGTTTAGGGTACGGGATAGGGTTATCGTACGGGTTAAGTTTAGGGTTAGGGTTAGGTTTAGGTTACGGGTTAGGTTTAGGGTACGGGTTAGGGTTAGGTTTAGGGTGCGGGTTAGGGTTAGGGTAAGGACTAGTGTCAGGGTTAAGGTTAGGTTTATGGTCA
Organism: Urocyon cinereoargenteus; assembly: GCA_032313775.1. Classification (NCBI taxonomy): domain Eukaryota; kingdom Metazoa; phylum Chordata; class Mammalia; order Carnivora; family Canidae; genus Urocyon; species Urocyon cinereoargenteus. Next base: position 834,330 of record JAVLSZ010000041.1, on the reverse strand, counting down.
GGGTTAATTTTAGGGTTAGTGTTAGGGTACGGGTTAGGGTTACGGTGGGGTTGAGGGTACGGGTTAGGTTTAGGGTTAGTGTATGGGTTAGGGTTACGGTTAGGGTCAGGTTTAGGGTTAGGGTATCGGTTAGGGTTAGGTTACGGTTAAGGGTTATGGGGTGGGTTAGGGTTAGGTTTAAGTTTAGCGTGTGTGTTAGGGTTAGGGTTAGGGTTAGGGTTAGGGTTAGAGTACGGGCTTGGGATAGTGTTAGGGTACGGGTTAGGTTTACCATTTGGTTACGGGTTAGCATAAGGGTTAGGTTTAGGGTTAGGGTACGTGTTAATGTTAGGGTTAGTTTGGGTAAGGGTCAGTGTTAGGGTTAGGGTTAGGGTACGAGTTAGGGTTAGTGTTAGGTTTAGGGTACAGGTTAGGGTTAGGGTTAGGTTACGGGTTAGGTTTAGGGTACGGGTTAGGGTTAGGCTTAGGGTCAGGCTTAGGGTTAGGGTTAGGGTACGGGTTAGGGTTAGGGTTAGGGTTAGGGTTATGGTTAAAGTACTTGGTAGGGTTAGTGTTAGGTTTAGGGTTAGGGTTAATATACGAGTTAGGCTTAGGGTTAGATTTAGGGTTAGGATACGGTTTAGGGTTAGATTCAGGGTACGGAATAGGGTTAGCGTATGGGTTAACTTTTGGATTAGGGTTAGGTTTAGGTTACGGGTTAGGTTTAGGGTACGGGTTAGGGTTAGGTTTAGGGTCCGGGTTAGGGTTAGGGTTAGGTTTAGTGTAAGGGTTAGGGTAGGTTTAGGGTCAGGGTTAGGGTGAGTGTTAGTGTTAGAGTACGGGTTACGGTTAGTGTTGGGGTTAGGTTACGGGTTAGTTTTAAGGTTAAGGTACAGGTTAGGGTTATGGTTAAGGTTAGGGTTAGGGTTAGGGTATGGGTTAGCTTTAGGTTACGGTTAAGGGTTATGGTTTGGGTTAGGGTTAGGGTTAAGTTTAAGGTGCGGGTTAGGGTTAGGGTTAGAGTACGGGTTTGGGTTAGTGTTAGGGTACGGGTTAGGTTTACCATTTGGATACGGGTTAGGATAAGGGTTACGGTTAGGGTTAGAGTTAGGCGTTAGTTTAGAGTTAGGGTTAGGCTACGGGTAGGGTTAGGGTTAGTGTATGGGTAAGGGTTAGGGTTAGGGTTAGTGTTAGGGTTACGGTATGGGTTAGGGTTAAGGTTAAGGTATGGGATAGGTTTAGTTTACGTGTTAGGTCTAGGGTTAGGGTTAGGTTTAGTGTTCGGGTTAGGGTTAGGGTTAGGGTTAGGTTTAGGGTACGTGTTAGGGTTAGGTTTTGGGTACAGGTTAGGGTTACGTTTAGGGTTAGGGTACGGGTTAGGTATAGGGTTAGGGTAAGGGTTAGTGTTAGGGTATGGGTTAGGGTTAGAGTACGGGTTAGGGTTAGGTTTAGGGTTAGGTTTAGTGTTAGAGTACTGGATAGGGTTAGTGTTAGGGTTAGTGTACGGATAGGGTTACGTTAGGGTTAGGGTACAGGTTAGGGTTAGGTTTAGGGTACGGGATAGGGTTAGTGTACGCGTTAATTTTAGGGTTAGGGTTAGGTTTAGGTTATGGTTTAGGGTTAGGGTACGGATTAGGGTTAGGTTTAGGTGCGGGTTAGGTTTAGGGTACCGGTTATGGTTAGGTTTAGGGTCAAGGTTAGGGTTAGGGATAGGATTATGGTACGGGTTAGGGTTAGGGTTGTGGTTAGGGTACGGGTTAGTTTTAGGGTTAGCGTACGGGTTAGGGTTACGGTTAAGGTTAGGGTTAGTGTTAGGTTATGGGTAAGTTTTAGGGTAGGGGTTAGTGTTATGGTTAGGGTTAGGGTTAGGTTTAGGTTTAAGGTGCGGGTTAGGTTTAGAGTTAGGGTTTGGGTTAGCCCTAGGGTATGGGTTAGGGTTACTGTTAGGGTTTGGGTACGGTTTAGGTTTAGGTTGAGGGTACGGGGTAGGATTGGGTACGGGTTAGGTCAAGGTTTAGGTTTATGTTTAGGGTACGGGTTAGGATTAGGGTTAGGTTTAGGGTTATGTTTAGGGTATGGGTTCGGTTTAGGGTACATGTTAGGGTTAGCGTTTGGGTCAGGGTTAGGGATAGGGTTAGGGTGCAAGTTAGGGTTAAGGTTAGGTTTAGGGTACGGGTTAGTGTTAGGGTTAGGTTTAGGGTATGGGTTAGGTTTAGGTTACGGGTTAGGGCTAGGGTTAAGGTCAGGTTTAGGGTTAGAGTATGAGTTAGGGTTAGGGATAGGGTACGGGTTAGGGTTAGGGTTATGTTATGGGTTAGGGTTACAGCACGGTTTAGGGTTAGGGTGAGGGTTAGGCTTAGGGTTAGAGTACGGATAGGGTTAGGGTTAGGTTTAGGGTTAGAGTAGAGGTTAGTGTTAGTGTTAGGGTTAGGGAAAGGGTTAGGGTTAGGGTTAGGGTACGTGTTAGCGTTAGGGTTAGTGTTAGGGTTAGGGTTAGAGTATGGGGTAGTGTTAGTGTTAGGGTTAGGGTTAGGGTTAATGTACGAGTTAGGCTTAGGGTTAGTTTAGGGTTAGGTTACGGGTTAGGGTTAGGTTTACTGTACGGGATAGGGTTAGCGTACGGGTTAAGTTTAGGGTTAGGGTTAGTTTTAGCTTACGGGTTAGTGTTAGAGTACGGTTTAGGGTTAGGTTTAGGGTGCAGGTTAGCGTTAGGTTTAGGGTTAGTGTACGGGTTAGGGTTAGGTTTAGGGTCAGGGTTAGGGTTAGGTTTAGGGTTAGGGTATGGTTAAGTTTTAGGGTTTGGGTTAGGGTACGGGTTAGTTTTAGGGTTATGGTACGGGTATAGGGTTACGGTTAAAGTTAGGGATAGGATTAGGGTGTGGGTTAGGGTTAGGGTACGGTTAAGGGTTATGGTTATGGTTAGGGTTAGGGTTAAGTTTAGGGTGCGGTTTAGGGTTATGGTTAGTGTTAGGGTTAAGGTTAGAGTACGGGTTTGGGTTAGTGTTACGGTACGGGTTAGGTTTACCGTTTGGGTACGGGTTAGGTTAAGGGTTAGGGTTAGGGTTAGGGGTTAGGGTTATAGTTAGGTTTAGGCTACGGGATAGGTTTAGAGTACGTGTTAGGGTTAGGGTTATAGTACGGGTTAGGGTTAGAGTTAGGGTTATTTTTAGGGTTAGAGTACGGGTTAGTGTCAGGGTCAGGGTTAGTGTTAGGGTACGGGTTAGGTTTAGAGTTCGGGTTAGGGTTAGGTTTAGGGTTGGGGTTAGCGTTAGAGTACGGTTTAGTGTTAGTGTTAGGTTTAGGGTTAGGGTTAGGTTAGTGTACGGTTAGGTTTAGGGTTAGGGTACGGGTTAGGGTTAGGTTTAGTGTACGGGATAGGGTTAGTGTACGGTTTAAGTCTAGGGTTAGGGTTAGGGTTAGGTTAGGGGTTAGGGTTAGGGTACGGTTCGGTTTAGGTTTAGGGTAAGGGTTAATGTTAGGGTACGGTTTAGGGTTAGAGTACGGGTTAGGGTTAGGTTTAGGGTTAGGGTTAGAGTACAGGTTAGGGTTAGTGTTAGGGTTAGGGTTAGGGTTAGGGTCAGTGTTATGGTTAGGGTTAGGGTACGATTTAGGGTTAGTGTTAGGTTTAGGGTACAGGTTAGTGTTAGGTTTAGGTTACGGGTTAGGTTTAGGGTACGGGTTAGGGTTAGGCTTAGAGTCAGGCTTAGGGTTAGGGTTAGGGTACGGGTTAGGGTTAGGGTTAAGGTCAGGTTTAGGGTTAGAGTATGAGTTAGGGTTAGGGATAGGGTACGGGTTAGGGTTAGGGTTATGTTATGGGTTAGGGTTACAGCACGGTTTAGGGTTAGGGTGAGGGTTAGGCTTAGGGTTAGAGTACGGATAGGGTTAGGGTTAGGTTTAGGGTTAGAGTAGAGGTTAGTGTTAGTGTTAGGGTTAGGGAAAGGGTTAGGGTTAGGGTTAGGGTACGTGTTAGCGTTAGGGTTAGTGTTAGGGTTAGGGTTAGAGTATGGGGTAGTGTTAGTGTTAGGGTTAGGGTTAGGGTTAATGTACGAGTTAGGCTTAGGGTTAGTTTAGGGTTAGGTTACGGGTTAGGGTTAGGTTTACTGTACGGGATAGGGTTAGCGTACGGGTTAAGTTTAGGGTTAGGGTTAGTTTTAGTTTACGGGTTAGTGTTAGAGTACGGTTTAGGGTTAGGTTTAGGGTGCAGGTTAGCGTTAGGTTTAGGGTTAGTGTACGGGTTAGGGTTAGGTTTAGGGTCAGGGTTAGGGTTAGGTTTAGGGTTAGGGTATGGTTAAGTTTTAGGGTTTGGGTTAGGGTACGGGTTAGTTTTAGGGTTATGGTACGGGTATAGGGTTACGGTTAAAGTTAGGGATAGGATTAGGGTGTGGGTTAGGGTTAGGGTACGGTTAAGGGTTATGGTTATGGTTAGGGTTAGGGTTAAGTTTAGGGTGCGGTTTAGGGTTATGGTTAGTGTTAGGGTTAAGGTTAGAGTACGGGTTTGGGTTAGTGTTACGGTACGGGTTAGGTTTACCGTTTGGGTACGGGTTAGGTTAAGGGTTAGGGTTAGGGTTAGGGGTTAGGGTTATAGTTAGGTTTAGGCTACGGGATAGGTTTAGAGTACGTGTTAGGGTTAGGGTTATAGTACGGGTTAGGGTTAGAGTTAGGGTTATTTTTAGGGTTAGAGTACGGGTTAGTGTCAGGGTCAGGGTTAGTGTTAGGGTACGGGTTAGGTTTAGAGTTCGGGTTAGGGTTAGGTTTAGGGTTGGGGTTAGCGTTAGAGTACGGTTTAGTGTTAGTGTTAGGTTTAGGGTTAGGGTTAGGTTAGTGTACGGTTAGGTTTAGGGTTAGGGTACGGGTTAGGGTTAGGTTTAGTGTACGGGATAGGGTTAGTGTACGGTTTAAGTCTAGGGTTAGGGTTAGGGTTAGGTTAGGGGTTAGGGTTAGGGTACGGTTCGGTTTAGGTTTAGGGTAAGGGTTAATGTTAGGGTACGGTTTAGGGTTAGAGTACGGGTTAGGGTTAGGTTTAGGGTTAGGGTTAGAGTACAGGTTAGGGTTAGTGTTAGTGTTAGGGTTAGGGTTAGGGTCAGTGTTATGGTTAGGGTTAGGGTACGAGTTAGGGTTAGTGTTAGGTTTAGGGTACAGGTTAGTGTTAGGTTTAGGTTACGGGTTGGGTTTAGGGTACGGGTTAGGGTTAGGCTTAGAGTCAGGCTTAGGGTTAGGGTTAGGGTACGGGTTAGGGTTAGGGTTAGGGTTAGGATTAAAGTATGTGGTAGGGTTAGTGTTAGGTTTAGGGTTAGGGTTAATATACGAGTTAGGCTTAGGGTTAGATTTAGGGTTAGGATACGGTTTAGGGTTAGATTCAGGGTACGGGATAGGGTTAGCGTATGGGTTAACTTTTGGATTAGGGTTAGTTTTAGGTTACGGGTTAGGGTTAGGGTACGGGTTAGGGTTAGGTTTAGGGTCCGGGTTAGGGTTAGGGTTAGGGTTAGGTTTAGTATAAGGGATAGGGTTAGGTTTAGGGTCAGGGTTAGGGTGAGTGTTAGTGTTAGAGTACGGGTTACGGTTAGGGTTGGAGTTAGGTTGCGGGTTAGTTTTAAGGTTAAGGTACAGGTTAGGGTTATGGTTAAGGTTAGGGTTAGGGTTAGGGTATGGGTTAGCTTTAGGTTACGGTTAAGGGTTATGGTTTGGGTTAGGGTTAGGGTTAAGTTTAAGGTGCGGGTTAGGGTTAGGGTTAGAGTACGGGTTTGGGTTAGTGTTAGGGTACGGGTTAGGTTTACCATTTGGATACGGGTTAGGGTAAGGGTTACGGTTAGGGTTAGGGTTAGGCGTTACTTTAGAGTTAGGGTTAGGCTACGGGTAGGGTTAGGGTTAGTGTACGGGTAAGGGTTATGTTTAGGGTTAGTGTTAGGATTACGGTACTGGTTAGGGTTAAGGTTAAGATATGGGATAGGTTTAGTTTACGTGTTAGGTCTAGGGTTAGGGTTAGGTTTAGTGTGCGGGTTAGGTTTAGGGTTAGTGTTAGGGTACGTATTAGGGTTAGGGTTTGGGTACAGGTTAGGGTTACGTTTAGGGTTAGGGTACGGGTTAGGTTTAGGGTTAGGTTAAGGGTTAGTTTCAGGGTATGGGTTAGGGTTAGAGTATGGGTTAGGGTTAGGTTTAGGGTTAGGTTTAGTGTTAGAGTACTGGTTAGGGTTAGTGTTAGGGTTAGTGTATGGATAGGGTTACGTTAGGGTTAGGGTACAGGTTAGGGTTAGGTTTAGGGTACGGGTTAGGGTTAGGGTAAGTGTTAGGGTTAGGTTTAGGTGCGGGATAGGGTTAGGGTACGGGTTAGGGTTGGGTTTAGGTCAAGGTTAGGGTTAGGGATAGGGTCATGTTACGGGTTAGGGTTAGGTTGGGGTTAGGGTACGGGTTAGTTTTAGGGTTAGGGTACTGGTTAGAGTTATGGTTAAAGTTAGGGTTAGTGTTGGGTACGGTTTAGGGTTAGGGTACGGGTAAGGGTTATGGTTAGGGTTAGGGTTACATTTAGGTTTAGGGTTAGGTTTAGGGTTAGGATACGGGTTAGGTTTAGGGTACGGGTTAGGGTTAGTGTCAGGGTTAGGGTTAGGGTTAGGGTACGAGTTAGGGTTACGGTTAGGTGTAGGGTACTGGTACAGGATAGGGTTAGGTTTACGGTTAGGGTACGGGTTAGGTTTAGGTTACGGGTTAGGGTTAGTGTTAGGATCAGGGTTAGGGTAGGGTACAAGATAGGGTTAGGGTTAGAGTACTGGTTAGGGTTAGGGTTATGTTACGGGTTAGGGTTACAGTACGGGTTAGTGTTAGGATGAGGGTTAGAGTTAGGGTTAGAGTACGGTTAGGCTTAGAGTTAGGGTTAGGTTTAGAGTTAGGGTTAGGGTTAGGGTTAGGGAAAGGGTTAAGGTTAGGGTTAGGGTTAGGGTACGGGTTAGGGTTGGGGTTAGGGTTAGGGTTAGGGTTAGGGTACGGGGTAGGGATAGTGTTAGGTTTAGGATTAGGGTTAATGTACGGGTTAGGCTTAGGGATAGGTTTATGGTTAGGGTAGGTTAGGGGTTAGGGTTAGGTTTAGTTTACAGGATCGGGTTAGCGTACGGGTTAAATTTAGGGTTAGGGTTAGGTTTAGGTGACGGGTTAGGGTTAGAGTATGGGTTAGGTTTAGGTTTAGGGTGCGGGTTAGGGTTAGGGTTAGGGTTAGTGTACGGGTTAGGGTTAGGTTTAGGGACAGGGTTAGGGTTAGGGTTAGTGTTAGGGTATGCGTTAGGGTTAGGGTTGGGGTTAGGGTACAGGTTATTTTTATGGTAGGGTATGAGTTAGGGTTACGGTTAAAGTTAGGGATAGGTTTAGGGTGTGGGTAGGGTTAGGTTACTGTTAAGGGTTACGGTTAGTGTTAGAATTAGGCTTAAGTTTAGGGTGCGGTTTAAGGTTAGGGTTAGGGTTAGGGTTAGGGTTAGACTACGGGTTTGGGTTAGTGTTAGGGTCGGGTTAGGTTTACCGTTTGGGTACAGGTTAGGTTAAGGGTTAGGGTTAGGTTTAGGGTTAGGGGTTAGTGTTAGATTTAGGGTTAGGCTACGGGATAGGGTTAGAGTCAGGTTAGGGTTAGGATTAGGGTTAGGGTTAGGGTTATAGTACGGGTTAGAGTTAGTGTTACGGTACGGATTAGAGTTACTGTACGGTTTAAAGTTAGGGTTAGGGTTAGGGTTAGGGTTATAGTACGTGTTAGGGTTAGAGTTAGGGTTAGGTTTAGGGTTAGTGTTAGGGTTAGGGTTAGGGTCAGGGTTAGGTTAGGGTTAGGATACGGGTTAGGATCAGGTTTAGGGTACCGGTTAGGGTTAGGGTTAGGGTTAGGGTACGGGTTAGGTTTAGGGTAAGGGATAGGGTTAGCGTTGCGTTTAAGTTTAGGGTTTGGGTTAGGTTTAGGTTTCGGGTTAGGGTTAGGGTACTGGTTAGGGTTAGGTTTAGGGTGCGGGTTAGGGTTAGCGTTAGGTTTAAGTTTAGGGTGCGGGTTAGTGTTAGGGTTAGGGATAGGGTTAGAGTACGGGTTTGGGTTAGTGTTAGGGTACGGGTTAGGTTTACCGTTTGGGTACGGGTTAGGTTAAGGGTTAGGGTTAGGGTTAGGGTTAGGGTTTAGGGGTAGGGTTAGGGTTAGGCTACGGGTAAGGTTAGGGTACGGGTTTAAGGTTAGGGTTAGGGTTCCGGTTAGGGTTAGTGTACGGGTTAGGGTTAGGGTTAGCGTTAGGGTTAGTGTTAGGGTTACGGTACGGGTTAGGGTTAAGCTTATGGTACGGGATAGGGTTAGTGTACGTCTTAGGTCTAGGGTTAGGGTTAGGTTTAGTGTGCGGGTTAGGGTTAGGGTTAGGGTCAGGGTTAGGGTACATTTTAGGGTTAGGGTTTGGTTAAGGGTTAGGGTTACGTTTAGGGTTAGGTTACGGGTTAGGTTTAGGGTTAGGGTAAGGGTTAGTGTTAGGGTAAGGGTTAGGGTTAGAGTACGGGTTAGGGTTTGGTTTAGGGTTAGGGTTAGCCTTAGAGTTCGGTTTAGGGTTATTGTTAGGGTTAGGGTTAGGGTTAGTGTACGAATAGGGTTAGGGTTAGGGTTAGGTACGTGTTAGGGTTAGGTTTAGGGTACGGGATAGGATTAGTGTCCGGGTTAAGTTTAGGGTTAGGGTTAGGTTTAGGTTACGGGTTAGGGTTAGGGTCGGGTTACGGTTAGGTTTAGGTGCGGGTTATTGTTAGGGTATGGGTTAGGGGTAGGTTTAGGGTCAGGTGTAGGGTTAGGGATAGGGTTATGGTATGGGTTAGGGTTAGGATTGGGGTTAGGGTACGGGTTAGTTTTAGGGTTAGGGTACGGGTTAGGGTTACAGTTAAAGTTAGGGTTAGGTTTAGGGTGTGGTATAGGGTTAGGGTAAGGTTAAGGGTTATCGTTATGGTTAGGGTTAGGGTTAAGTTTAGGGTGCGGTTTAGGGTTAGGGTTAGGTTTAGGGTTAGTGTAAGGGTTAGGGTTAGGTTTAGGGTCAGGGTTAGGTTTAGATTTAGTGTTAGGGTACAGGTTAGGGTTAGGTTTGGGGTTAGGGTACGGGTTAGTTTTAGGGTTAGGGTTCGGGTTCGGGTTATGGTTAAGGTTAGGGTTAGGGTTAGGGTATGGGTTAGGGTTTGGTTACGGTTAAGGGTTATGGTATGGGTTAGGGTTAGTGTTAAGTTTGGGTGCGGGTTAGGGTTAGGGTTAGGGTTAGGTTTAGAGTACGGGTTTGGGTTAGTTTTAGGGTATGGGTTAGGTTTACCGTTTGGGTACGGGTTAGGGTAAGGGTTAGGGTTAAGGTTAGGGGTTAGGGGTTGGGTTAGATTTAGGCTTCTTGTAGGGTTAGGGTAAGGGTTAGGTATAGGGTTAGGGTTAGAGTTATAGTCCGGTTTAGGGTTAGGTTTAGGGTTAGAGTACGGGTTAGGGTTAGTGTTAGTGTTAGTGTTAGGGTTACGGTTAGGGTTAGTGTACGGATAGGGTTAGGGTTAGGGTTAGGGTACGGGTTAGGGTTAGGTTTAGGTTACGATATAGGGTTAGCGTAAGGGTTAAGTTTAGTGTTTGGGTTAGGTTTAGGTTACGGGTTAGGGTTAGGGTACGGGTTTGTGTTAGGTTTAGGTGCGGGTAGGGTTAGTGTTAGGGTTATGGTTATGGTTAGGGTTATAGTACGGGTTAGGGTTAGGGTTAGTTTTAGGGTTAGAGTACGGGTTAGGGTTAATGTTAGGGTTAGGGTTAGTGTTAGGGTACCAGATAGGGTTAGAGTTCAGGGTTAGGGTTAGGTTTAGAGTTAGGATTAGGGTTAGAGTACGGTTTAGGGTTAGTGTTAGGTTTAGGGTTAGGGTTAGGGTTAGTGTACGGATAGGGTTAGGGTTAGGTGTAGGGTATGGGTTAGGGTTAGGTTTAGGGTACACGATAGGGTTAGTGTCCGGGTTAAGTTTAGGATTAGGGTTAGGTTTAGGTTACGGGTTAGGGTAAGGGTACCAGTTAGGATTAGGTATGGTGCGGGTTAGTGTTAGGGTACGGGTTAGGGTTAGGTTTAGGTTCAGGGTTATGGTTAGGGATAGGGTTATGGTACGGGTAAGGGTTAGCGTTGGGGTTAGGGTACCGGTTAGATTCAGGGTTAGGGTACGGGTTAGGTTTACAGTTGAAGTTAGGGTTAGTGTAGGGTATGGGTTAGGTTTAGGGTACGGGTAAGTGTTATGGTTAGGTTTAGGGTTAGGTTTAGGTTTAGGGTGCGGGTTAGGCTTAGGGTTAGGTTTAGGGTTAGCGCTAGGGTATGGGTTAGGGTTAATATTAGGGTTTGGGTACGGGTTAGGGAAAGGGTTAGGTTACGGGACAGGGTTGGCTACGGGTTAGGTCAAGGGTTAGGGTTAGTTTTAGGGTACGGTTTAGGGTTAGGGTTAGGGTTAATGTTAGGGTACGGATAAGGTTTAGGGTACGGGTTAGGTTAGGGTTAAGGTTAGGGTACGGGTTAGGTTTAGGGTACGGGTTAGGGTTAGCGTTAGGGTCAGGGTTAGGTTTAGGGTTAGGGTACGAGTTAGGGTTAGGGTTAGGGTAGGGTACGGGTACGGGATAAAGTTAGGGTTACGGTTAGGGTACAGGTTAGGTTTAGGTTACGGGTTAGGGATAGTGTTAGGATCAGGGTTAGGGTTAGGGTACGAAATAGGGTTAGGGTTAGAGTACTGGTAAGGGTTAGGGTTATGTTACGGGTTAGGGTTACAGTACGGGTTAGGGTTAGGGTGAGGTTTAGGTTTAGGGTTAGAGTACGGTTAGGGTTAGGGTTATGGTTAGGTTTAAAGTATGGATTAGGTTTAGTGTTGGGTTAGCGAAGGGTTAGGGTTATGGTTAGGGTACGGGTTAGGGTTAGGGTTAGGGTTAGGCTTAGGGTTAGGTTTAGGGTACGGGGTAGGGTTAGTGTTAGTGTTAGGGTTAGGGTTATTGTACAGGTTAGGCTTCGGATAGGATTAGGGTTAGGTTACGGGTTAGGGTTAGGTTTAGGGTACGGGATAGGGTTAGCGTACCGGTTAAGTCTACGGTTAGGGTAAGGTTTAGGTTTCGGTTTAGGGTTAGGGTACGGGTTAGGGTTAGGTTTAGGGTGCGGGTTAGGGTTAGGGTTAGGTTTAGTGTAAGGGTTAGGGTTATGTTTAGGGTCAGGGTTCGGGTTTGGGTTAGTGTTAGGATACGGTGAGGGTTAGGGTTGGGGTTAGGGTACGGGTTAGTTGTAGGGTTAGGGTACGGGTTAGGGTTATGGTTATGGTTAAGATTAGGGTTAGGGTTAGGGTATGGTTTAGGGTTAGGTTACGGTTAAGGGTTTTGGTTTCGGTTAGGGTTAGGGTTAAGTTTAGGGTGCGGGTTAAGTTAGGGTTAGGGTTAGGGTTAGAGTATGGGTTTGGGTTAGTGTTAGGGTACGGGTTAGGTTTACCGTTTGGGTACGGGTTAGGTTAAGGGTTAGGGTTAGGGGTTAGGGGTAGGGTTAGAGTTAGGCTACGGGTAGGGTTAGTGTACGGGTTTAAGGTTAGGGTTAGGGTTCGGGTTAGGGTTAGTGTACGGGTTAGTTTTAGGGTTAGGGTTAGCGTTAGGGTTAGTGTTAGGGTTACGGTACGTGTTAGGATTAAGCTTATGGTACGAGATAGGGTTAGTGTACGTCTTAGGTCTAGGGTTAGGGTTAGGTTTAGTGTGCCGGTAACGGTTAGGGTTAGGGTCAGGTTTAGGGTACATTTTAGGGTTAGGGTTTGGGTAAGGTTTAGGGTTACGTTTAGGGTTAGGTTACGGGTTAGGTTTAGGGTTAGGGTAAGGGTTAGTGTTATGGTAAGGGTTAGGGTTAGGGTTTGGTTTAGGGTTAGGGTTAGGCTTAGAGTACGGGTTAGGGTTAGTGTTAGGGTTAGGGTTAGGGTTAGTGTACAGATAGGGTTAGGGTTAGGGTTAGGGTTAGGGTACGGGTTAGGGTTAGGTTTAGGGTACAGGATAGGATTAGTGTACGGGTTAAGTTTAGGGTTAGGGTTAGGTTTAGGTTATGGGTTAGGGTTAGGGTCGGGTTATGGTTAGGTTTAGGTGCGGGTTAGGGTTAGGGTATGGGTTAGGGGTAGGTTTAGGGTCAGGTTTAGGGTTAGGGATAGGGTTATGGTATGGGTTAGCGATAGGGTTAGGGTTAGGGTACTGGTTAGTTTTAGGGTTAGGGTACGGGTTAGGGTTACAGTTAAAGTAGGGTTAGGTTTAGGGTGTGGAATAGGGTTAGGGTACGGTTAAAGGTTATTTTTATGGTTAGGGTTAGGGTTAAGTTTAGGGTGCGGTTTAGGGTTAGGGTTAGGGTTAGGGTTAGGGTTAGAGTACGGGTTTTGGTTAGGGTTAGGGTACGTGCTAGGTATACTGTTTGGTACGGGTTAGGGTAAGGGTTAGGTTTAGGGTTAGGGTTAGGGGTTAGGGTAAAGGTTAGGGTTAGGCTACGGGATAGTGTTAGAGTACGGGTTAGGGTTAGGGTTAGGGTTAGGTTTAGGGTTAGGTTTATAGTACGGGTTAGGGTTAGAGTTAGGTTTAGTTTTAGGGTTAGAGTACGGGTTAGGGTTAGTGTTAGTGTTAGGGTTAGGGTTAGGTTTAGTGTACGGATAGGGTTAGGGTTAGGGTTAGGGTTAGGGTACGGGTTAGGGTTAGGTTTAGGTGAGGGTTAGGGTTAGGGTTAGGGTACAGGTTAGGGTTAGGTTTAGGGTCAGGTTTAGCGTTAGGAATAGGGTTATGGTACGGGTTAGGGTTAGGGTTGGGGTTAGGGTACGGGTTAGTTTTAGTGTTAGGGTACGGGTCAGGATTATGGTTAAGGTTAGTGTTAGGGTTAGGGTATGGGTGAGTGTTAGGGTACGGGTTAGGTTTAAGGTTACGGTTCGTGTTAGGGTTAGTGTACGGGTTAGGGTAAGGGTTACGGTTAAGGTTAGGGTTAGGGTTAGTGTTAGGGTTACAGTACAGGTTAGGGTTAAGGTTCCGGTAAGGGACAGGGTTTGTGTACGTGTTAGGTCTACGGTTCGGGTTAGGTTTAGTGTGTGGGTTACGGTTAGGGTTAGGGTACGTGTTAGGGTTAGGGTTTGGGTACGGGTTAGGGTTAATTTAGGGTTAGGGTACGGGTTAGGTTCAGGGTTAGGGTAAGGGTTAGTGTTAGGGTACGGGTTAGGGTTAGAGTACGGGTTAGGGTTAGGGTTATAGTACGGGTTAGGTTTAGTTAGTGTTAGGTTTAGGGTTTGTGTACCAATAGGGTTAGGGTTAGGGTTAGGGTACGGGTTAGGGTTAGGTTTAGGGTGCCGGTTAGGGTTAGGGTTAGGGTTAGTGTACTGGTTAGGGTTAGGTTTAGGGTCAGGTTTAGGGTTAGGGTTGTTGTTAGGTTATGGGTTAGGGTTAGGGTTCGGGTTAGGGTACGGGTTAGTTTTAGGGTTAGGGTACGGGTTAGGGTTACAGTTAAATTTAGGGTTAGGTTTAGGATGTGGGTTAGAATTTGGGTACGGTTAAGGGTTATGGTTAGGCTTAGGGTTAGGGTTAAGTTTAGGGAGCGGTTTAGGGTTAGAGTTAGGGTTAAGGTTAGGGTTAGAGTACGTGTTTGGGTTAGTGTTAGGGTACGGGTTAGGTTTAATTTGGGTACAGGTTAGGGCAAGGGATAGGGTTAGGGGTTAGGGTTAGAGTTAGGTTTAGGCTACGGGATAGGGTTAGAGTACGGGTTAGTATTAGGGTTAGGGTTAGGGTTAGGGTTAGTGTTAGGGTTATAGTACGGGTTAGGGTTAGTGGTAGGGTTAGGGTAGGGGTTAGGTTTAGGGTACGGGTTTGGGTTAGGGTTAGGGTCAGGGTTAGGGTTAGGTTTATGGTACGGGTTAGGTTTTGCTTATGGTCAAGGTTAGGGTTAGGTTTAGTTTACGATTTAGGGTTAGGGTTAGTGTTCGGGTTAGGGTTAGTGTTATGGTACGGATTAGGGTTACAGTACGGGTTAGTGTTACGGTGAGGGTTAGGGTTAGTGTTAGCGTACGGGTTACGGTTAGTGTTAGGGTTAGGTTAGGGTTAGGGTTATGGTTAGGTTTAGGTTTAGAGTACGGGTTAGGGTTAGTGTACGGATAGGGTTAGGGTTAGGGTTAGGGTTAGGTTACGGGTTAGATTTAGGTTTAGGGTACGGGATAGGTTTAGTGTACGGGTTAAGTTTAGGGTTAGGGTTAGGTTTTAGGTTACAGTTTAGGGTTAGGGTACGGGTTAGGGTTACGGTTAAGGTTAGGGTTAGTGTTAGGGTTAGGGTACGGGTAACGGTTATGGTGAGGGTTAGGGTTACGTTTAGGTTTAGCGTGCGGGTTAGGCTTAGGGTTAGGGTTAGGTTTAGCGCTAGGGTATGGGTTAGAGTTACTGTTAGGGTTTGGGTACGGGTTAGGGTTAGGTTTAGGGTACGAGATAGGGTTGGGTACGGGTTTGGTCAAGGGTTAGGTTTAGGTTTAGGGTACGGGTTAAGGTTAGGGTTAGGGTTAGGGTATGGGTTAGGTTTAGGGTATGGGTTAGGGTTAGGTTAAGGGTCAGGATTAGGGTTAGGGTTAGGATATGAGTTAGGGTTAGGGTTAGGTTTAGGGTAAGGGTTAGGGTTAGGGTTAGGTTTAGGGTTAGGGACAGATTTAGGGTTAGGGTAGGAGTTAGGGTTAGGGTTAGGGTGCGGGTTTGGGTTAGGTTTAGGTTTAGGGTTAGCATACGGGTTAGGGTTAGTGTTAGGTTTAGGGAAAGGGTTAGGATTAGGGTTAGGGTATGGGTTAGGGTTAGGGTTAGGTTTAAGGTTAGAGTACGGTTAGGATTAGGGTTAGGGTTAGGGTCAGTGTTAGGGTTACGGTACGGGTTAGGGTTAAGGTTAGGGTACGGGATAGGGTTAGTGTACGTGTTAGGTCTAGGGTTAGGGTTAGGTTTAGTGTGCGGGTTAGGGTTAGAATTAGGGTATGTGTTAGGTTTACGGGTTGGGTACGGTTTAGCGTTACGTTTAGCTTAGGGTACGGGTTAGGTTTAGGGTTACGGTTAGGGTACGGTTAAGGGTTAGGGTATGGGTTAGGGTCAGGGTTAGGGTTAGGTTTAGGTTTAGGGTTAGGGATAGGGTACGTGTTAGGGTTACTGTACGGGTAGGGTTAGGGTTAGGTTTAGGGTTATAGTACGGGTTAGGGTTTGAGTTAGGGTTAGGTATAGTGTTAGAGTATGGGTTAGGTTTAGTGTTACGGTTAGGGTTAGTGTTAGGGTACGGATTAGGTTTAGAGTACGGGTTAGGGTTAGGTTTAGGGTTAGGGTTAGAGTTAGAGTACGGGTTAGGGTTAGTGTTAGTGTTAGGGTTAGTGTTAGGGTTAGTGTACAGACAGGGTTAGGTTTAGGGTTAGGTTTAGGGTATGGGTTAGGGTTAGATTTAGGGTACGGGAAAGGTTAGCGTACGGGTTAAGGTTAGGGTTAGGGTTAGGTTTTAGTTACAGGTTAAGGTTAGGGTACGGGTTAGGGTTAGGTTTACGTGCGGGTTAGGGTTAGGTTTAGGTTTAGGGTTAGGGATCGGTTTAGGGTTAGGTTTAGGGTCAGGGTTAGGGTTAGGGATAGGGTTATGTTATGGGGTAGGTTTAGGGTTGGGGTTAGGTTACAGGTTAGTTTTAGGGTTAGGGTACGGGTCCGGGTTACGGTTAAGGTTAGGGTTAGGGTTAGGGTATGGTTTAGGGTTAGGGTACAGTTAAGGGTTATTGTTAGTTTTAGGTTTAGGTTTAGGTTTAGGGTGCGGGTTAGGGTTACGGTTAAGTTTAGGGTAGGGTTAGGGTATGAGTTAGGCTGAGGGTACGGGTTAGTGTTAGGGTTAGGGTCAGGTTTAGGGTTAGGGTTAGGGTACGAGTTAGGGTTAGGTTTAAGTTTAGTGTACGGGTTAGGGTTAGGGTTATGGTATGGGTTAGGTTTAGGGTACGGGTTAGGGTTAGGGTTAGGGTCAGGGTAGGGTTAGGGTTAGGGTATGAGTTAGGGTTAGGGTTAGGGTACGGGTTAGGGTTAGGGCTATGGTATGGGTTAGGGTTACAGTACGGGTTAGTGTTTGGGTGAGGGTTATTGTTAGTGTTAGAGTACGGATAGGGTTAGGGTTAGGGTTAGGGTTAGGGTTAGAGTACGGGTTAGGGTTAGTGTTAGGGTTAGGGTTAGGTTACAGGTTAGGGTTAGGTTTAGGGTACGGGATAGGGTTAGTGTACAGGTTAATTTTAGGGTTAGGGTTATGTTTAGGTTATGGGTGAGGGTTAGGGTACGGGTTAGGGTTAGGGTTAGGGTCGGGGTTAGGGTTAGGGATAGGGTTATGGTACGGGTTATGGTACCGGTTAGGGTTATGGTTAAGTTTAGGATTAGTGTTAGGGTATGGGTTAGGGTTAGGGTACGGGTAAATGTTATGGCTAGGGTTAGGGTTAGGTTTAGGTTTAGGGTGCGGGTTAGGCTTAGGGTTAGGGTTAGGGTTAGCGCTAGGATATGGTTTAAGGTTACTGTTAGGGTTTGGGTACGGGTTAGGGTTAGGGTTAGGGTATGGGATAGGTCAAGGTTTAGGGTTAGGGTTAGTTTTAGGGTATGTGTTATGTTTAGGGTACGGAATAGGGTTAGGATTAGGGTCAGGGTTAGGGTTAGTGTTAGGGTACGAGTTAGGGTTAGGGTTAGTCTTAAAGTACGGGGTAGATTTAATGTTAGTGTTAGGGTTAGGGTGAATGTATTCGTTAGGCTTAGGGTTAGGTTTAGGGTTAGGATACGGGTTAGGATTAGGTTTAAGGTACAGGATAGGGTTAGCGTACGGGTTAAGTTTAGGGTTAGGGTTAGGTTTAGGTTACGGGTTAGGGTTAGGGTACGGGTTAGAGTTAGGTTTAGGTTGCGGTTTAGGGTTAGGGTTAGGATTATTGTAAGGGTTAGGGTTAGGTTTAGTGTCACTGTTAGGGTTAGGGTTAGTGTTAGGGTACAGCTTAGTGTTAGGGCGGGTTTTAGGGTACGGGTTAATTTTAGGCTTAGGGTACGGGTTAGGGTTATGGTTAAAGTTAGGGTTAGTTTTAGGGTGTGGGTTAGGGTTAGGGTACGGTTAAGGGTTATGGTTAGGGTTAGGGTTAGGGTTAAGTTTAGGGTGCGGTTTAGGGTTAGGGTTAGGGATAGGGTTGGGGTTAGAGTGCAGGTTTGGGTTAGTGTTAGGATATGGGTTAGGTTTACGGTTTGGGTACGGGTTAGGGTAAGGTTAGGGTTAGGGTTAGGATTAGGGGTTTGGTTAGAGTTAGGGTAGGGCTACGGGATAGGGTTAGAGTACAGGTTAGGTTTACGGTTAGGGTAAGGGTTAGGGTTAGGGTTATAGTATGGATTAGGTTTAGAGTTAGGGTTAGGTTTTGGGTAGGATATGGGTTAGGGTTAGTGTTAGGGTTAGGGTTAGTGTTAGAGTATGGGTTAGTGTTAGAGTACAGGTTAGGGTTAGGTTTAGGGTTAGGGTTAGGGTTAGAGTACAGTTTAGGGTTAGTGTTAGGGTTAGTGTTAGGGTTAGGGTTAGGGTTACTGTACGGATCATGTTAGGGCTAGGGCTAGGGTTAGGGTCCGGGTTAGGGTTAGGGTTAGGTTACGAGTTAGGGTTAGGGTTAGGTTTAGGGTACAGGTTATGTTTAGGGTTAGGGTTAGGGTACGGTTTAGGTTTAGGGTACGGGTTAAGGTTAGGGTTAGAGTCAGGGTTAGGTTTAGGGTTAGGGTACGAGTTAGGGTTAGGGTTAGGTTACGAGTTAGGTTTAGGGTTATGGTACGCGTTAGGGTTACAGTACAGGTTAGGGTTAGGGTGAGGGTTAGGGTTAGGGTTAGAGTACGGTTAGGGTTAGGGTTAGGTTTAGGGTTAGGTTTAGAGTACAGGTTAGGTTTAGGGTTAGGGTTAGGGATAGGGATAGGGTTAGTGTTAGGGTACGGGTTAGGGTTAGTGTTAGGGTTAGGTTTAGAGTACGGGGTAGGGTTAAAGTTAGGGTTAGTGTTAGGGGTCATGTACAGGTTAGGTTTAGGGTTAGGTTTAGGGTTAGTGTACTGGTTAGGGTTAGGTTTAGGGTACGGGATAGGGTTAGCGTACGGGTTAAGTTTAGGTTGAGGGTTAGGTTTAGTTTACAGGTTAGGTTTAGGGTGCAGGTTAGGGTTAGGGTTAGGATTAGTGTAAGGGTTAGGGTAGTTTTAGGGTCAGGGTTAGAGTTAGTGTTAGTGTTAGGGTATGGTTTAGGGTTAGGGTTGGGGTTAATGTACGGGTTAGTTTTAGGTTTAGGGTACGGGTTAGTTTTACGGTTAAGGTTAGGGTTAGGGTCCGGGTTAGTGTTAGGGTTAGGGTACGAGTTAGGGTTAGGGTTAGGTTTAGGGTACGGGTTATGTTTAGGGTTAGGGTTAGGGTACGGTTTAGGTTTAGGTTACGGGTTAAGGTTAGGGTTAGAGTCAGGGTTAGGTTTAGGGTTAGGGTACGAGTTAGGGTTAGGGTTAGGTTACGGGTTAGGTTTAGGGTTATGGTACGTGTTAGGGTTACAGTACGGGTTAGGGTTAGGGTGAGGGTTAGGGTTAGGTTTAGAGTACAGTTAGGGTTAAGGTTAGTTTTAGGGTTAGTTTTAGAGTACAGGTTAGGTTTAGGGTTAGGGTTAGGGATAGGGTTAGGGTTAGGGTACGGGTTAGGGTTAGTGTTAGGGTCAGGTTTAGAGTACGGGGTAGGGTTAAAGTTAGGGTTAGTGTTAGGGGTAATGTACAGGTTAGGTTTAGGGTTAGGTTTAGGGTTAGTGTACTGGTTAGGGTTATGTTTAGGGTACGGGATAGGGTTAGCGTACGGGTTAAGTTTAGGTTGAGGGTTAGGTTTAGGTTACGGGTTAGGGTTAGGGTGCAGGTTAGGGTTAGGGTTAGGATTAGTGTAAGGGTTAGGGTAGGTTTAGGGTCAGGGTTAGAGTTAGTGTTAGTGTTAGGGTACGGTTTAGGGTTAGGGTTGGGGTTAATGTACGGGTTAGTTTTAGGTTTAGGGTACGAGTTAGTTTTACGATTAAGGTTAGGGTTAGAGTTAGGGTATGGGTTAGGGTTAGGATACGATTAAGGGTTATGGTTTGGGTTAGGGTTAGGAATTAGTTTAGGGTGCGCTTTAGGGTTAGGGTTAGGGTTAGGGTTATAGTACGGGTTTGGATTAGTTTTAGGGTATGGGTTCGGTTTACTGTTTGGGTACGGGTTAGGGTACGGTTTAGGGTTAGGGTTAGGGTTCGGGTTAGGGTTAGTGTACGGTTTAGGGTTAGAGTTAGGGTTATGGTTAGGTTTAGGGTTACTGTTAGGTTTACGGTACGGGTTAGGGTTACGGTTAGGGTACGGGATAGAGTTAGTCTACGTGTTAGGTCTAGGGTTAGGGTTAGGTTTAGTGTGCGGGTTAGGGTTAGGGTTAGGGTACGTGTTAGGTTTAGGGTTTGGGTACAGGTTAGCGTTATGTTTAGGTTAGGGTACGGGTTAGGTTTAGGGTTAGGGTTAAGGTACAGTTTAGGTTTAGGGAACGGGTAGGTTTAGGGTTAGGGTCAGGGTTAGGGTTAGGTTTAGGGTTAGGGTTAGGGTTAGGTTACAGGTTAGGGTTACTGTACGGGTTAGGGTTAATGTTAGGGTTAGGGTTAGGTTTAGGGTTATAGTACGGGTTAGGTTTTGAGTTAGGGTGAGGTATAGGTTTAGAGTACGGGTTAGGGTTAGTGTTATGGTTAGGCTTAGTGTTAGGGTACGGTTAGAGTTAGAGTACGGGTTAGAGTTAGGTTTAGGGTTAGGGTTAGTGTTAGAGTACGGGTTAGGGTTAGTGTTAGTGTTAGTGTTAGGGTTAGGGTTAGGGTTAGTGTTTGGATAGGGTTAGTGTTAGAGTTAGGTTTAGGGTACGGGATAGGGTTAGCGTACGGGTTAAGTTTAGGGTGAGGTTTAGGTTTAGGTTACGGGTTAGGGTTAGGGTACGGGTTAGGTTTAGGTTTATGTGTGGGTTAGGGTTAGGGTTAGGGTTAGTGTTAGGGTTAGGTTTAGGGTGCGGGTTAGGGTTAGGATTAGTGTTAGGGTTAGCGCTAGGGTATGGTTTAGGGTTACTGTTAGGGTTTGGGTACGGGTTAGGGTTAGGGTTAGGGTACGGGATAGTTTTGGATACGGGTTAGGTGAAGGGTTAGGGTTAGGGTTAGGGTTAGGGTTATGGTTAGGGTTATGGTATGGGTTAGGGTTACAGTACGGGTTAGAGTTAGGGTGACGGTTAGGGTTAGGGTTAGAGTACGGTTAGGGTTACAGTTACGTTTCGAGTACGGGTTAGTGTTAGTGTTAGGGTTAGTTTTAGGGTTAGGGTTATGGTTAGGGTTAGGTTTAGGGAACGGGTTAAGGTTAGTGTGAGGTTTAGGGTTAGGGTTAATGTACGAGTTAGGCTTAGGTTTAGGTTTAGGGTTAGTATAAGGGTTAGGGTTAGGTTTAGGGTACGGGATAGGGTTAGCGTACGGGTTCAATTTAGGGTTAGGGTTAGGTTTAATTTACGGGTTAGTGTTAGGGTACGGGTTAGGGTTAGGTTTAGGGTGCAGTTTAAGTTTAGGGTTAGGGTTAGTGTTAGGGTACGGGATAGGGCTAGATTTGGGGTTAAGGTACGGGTTAGTTTTAGGTTTAGAGTACGGGTTAGGGTTATGTTTAAGGTTAGAGTTAGGGTTAGGGTATGCGTTAGGGTTAGGTTACGGTTAAGGGTTATGGTTTGGGTTAGGGTTAGGGTTAAGATTAGTGTGTGCGTTAGGGTTAGGTTTAGGGTTAGGGAGTACGGGTTTGGGTTAGTTTTAGGGTACGGGTTAGGTTTACCGTTTGGGTACGGGTTAGGGTAAGGGTTAGGGTTATGGTTAGGGTTAGGGGTAGGGTTAGGGTTAGGCTACGGGTATGGTTCTGGTACGGGTTAGGGTTAGGGTTAATTTTCGAGTTAGGGTTAGTGTACGGGTTAGGGTTAGGGTTAGGGTTAGAGTACGGGGTATGGTTAGTGTTATGGTTAGTGTTAGGGTTAATGTACGGGTTAGGCTTAGGTTTAGGTTTTGGGTTAGGTTACGGTTTAGGGTTAGGCTTAGGGTATGGGATAGGGTTAGTGTACGGGTTAAGTTAGGGTAAGGGTTAGGTTTACGTTACGGGTTAGGGTTAGGGTTAGGTTTAGGGTGCGGGGTAGGGTAGGGTTGGGCTTAAGGTATGGGTTAGTTTTAGGGTTAGGGTACAGGTTAGGGTTACAGTTAAATTTAGGGTTAGGTTTAGGTTGTGGTTTAGGGTTAGGGTACGGTTAAGGGTTATGGTTAGGGTTGGGCTTAGGGTTAAGTTTAGGGTGCGGTTTAGGTTTAGGTTTAGGGTTAGGGTGATGGTTAGAGTACGGGTTTGGGTTAGTGTTAAGGTACGGGTTAGTTTTACCGTTTGGGTACGGGTTAGGCTAAGGAATAGGGTTAGAGGGATCCCTGGGTGGCGCAGCGGTTTAGCGCCTGCCTTTGGCCCAGGGCGTGATCCTGGAGACCCACGATCTAATCCCACGTCGGGCTCCCGGTGCATGGAGCCTGCCCTCTCCCTCTGCCTGTGTCTCTGCCTCTCTCTCTCTCTGTGTGACTATCATAAATTAAAAATAAAAAAATAAAAAAATCTTTAAAAAAAAAAGGAAATAGGGTTAGAGTTAGGGTTAGGGGTTAGGGTTTGAGTTAGGGTTAGGGTACGGGATAGGTTTAGAGTACGGGTTAGGGTTAGGTTTAGGGTTCGGGTTGTAGTACAGGTTAGGTTTAGAGTTAGGGTTAGGTTTAGGGTTAAAATACGGGTTAGGGCTAGTGTTAGGGTTAGTGTTAGTGTTAGGGTATGCGTTAGGGTTAGAGTTCGGGTTAGATTTAGGTTTAGCATTAGGGTTAGGGTTAGACTGCGGGTTAGGGTTAGTGTTAGTGTTAGGGTTAGGGTTAGTGTACGGATAGGGTTACGGTTAGGGTTAGGGTATGGTTTAGGGTTAGGTTTAGGGTACAGGATATGGTTACCATACAGGTTAAGTTTAGGGTTAGGGTTAGGTTTAGGTTACGGGTTAGGGGTAGAGTATGGGTTAGGTTTATGTTTAGGTGAGGGTTAGGGTTAGAGTTAGGGGTAGGGTTAGGGTTAGTGTACGGGTTAGGGTTAGGTTTAGGGTCAGGGTTAGCGTTAGGGATAGTTTTATGGTACGGGTTAGGGTTAGGATTGGGGTTAGGGTATGGGTCAGTTTTAGGGTTACGGTATGGTTCAGTGTTATGGTTAAGGTTAGGGTTAGGGTTAGTGTATGTGTTAGTGTTAGGGTACGGGTAAGGGTTATGGTTAGGGTTAGGGTTAGGTTTAGGTTTAGGGTGCGGGTTAGGCTTAGGGTTAGGGTTAGCGCTAGGGTATGGGTTAGGGTTACTGTTAGGGTTTGGGTTCGGGTTAGGGTTAGGGTTAGGTTACGGGATAGGGTTGGGTACAGGTTAGGTCAACTGTAAGTGTTAGGTTTAGCGTACGGGTTAGGGTTAGTGTTAGTGTTAGGGTTAGGGTTAGGGTTAGGGTTAGGGTTAGTTTTAGGGTTACGGTACGGGTTAGGGTTAGGGATAGTGTTAGAGTACGGGGTAGGGTTAGTGTTAGTGTCAGGGATAGGGTTAATGTACGGGTTAGCCTTAGAGTTAGGTTTAGGGTTAGGATACGGGTTAGGGCTAGGTTTAGTGTACGGGATATGGTTTGCGTACGGTTTAAATTTAGGGTTAGGGTTAGGTTTAGGTTACGGTTTAGGGTTAGGGTATGGGTTAGGGTTAGGTTTAGGGTGCGGGTTAGGGTTAGGGTTAGTGTAAGGGTTAGGGTTAGGTTTAGGGTCAGGGTTAGGGTTAGGGTTAGTGTTAGGGTACGGGTTAGGGTTAGGGTTGCGGTTAGGGTATGGGTTAGTTTTAGGGTTAGGGTGCAGGTTAGCGTTATGGTTAAGTTTAGGGTTAGGTTTAGGGTATGGGTTAGGGTTAGGTTACGGTTAAAGGTTATGGTTTGGGTTAGGGGTAGGGTTAAGTTTGCTGCAGGTTAGGGTTAGGGTTAGGGTTAGAGTACGAGTTTGGTTTAGTGTCAGGGTACGGGTTAGGTTTACCGTTTGGGTACGGGTTAGGGTAAGGGTTAGGATTAGGGTTAGGGTTAGGGGTTAGGTTTAGAGTAGGGTTAGGCTACGGGGAGGGTTAGGGTACGGGTTAGGGTTGGGGTTAGGTTAGGGTTAGGGTTAGTGTTAGGGTTACGGTACAGGTTAGGTTTAAGGTTCCGGTATGGGATAGGTTAGTGTACGTGTTAGGTCTAGGGTTAGGGTTAGGTTTAGTGTGCGGGTTTGGGTTCGGGTTAGTGATAGGGTTAGGGTTAGTGTACGTGTTAGGTTTAGTGTTTGGGTACCGGTTAGGGTTACGTTTAGGGTTAGGGTACGGGTTAGGTTTAGGGTTAGGGTAAGGGTTAGTGTTAGAGTGCGGGTTAGGGTTAGAGTATGGGTTAAGGTTAGGTTTCAGGTTAGGGTTAGGTTAGTGGACGGGTTAGGGTTAGTGTTAGGGTTAGGGTTAGGGTTAGTGTACGGATAAGTTTAGGGTTAGGGTTAGGTTTTGGGGACGGGATAGGGTTAGTGTATGGGTTAAGTTTAGGGTTAGGGTTAGGTTTAGGTTACGGGATAGGGTTAGGGTACGGGTTAGGGTTATGTTTAGTTGCGGGTTAGGGTTAGGGTACGGTTTAGGGTTAGGTTTAGGGTCAGGGATAGGGTTAGGGATAGGGTTATGGTACGGGTTAGGGTTAAGGTTGGGGTTAGGGTACGGGATAGTTTTAGGGTTAGGGTACGGGTTAGGGTTACGGTTAATGTTAGCCGTTAGTGTTAGGGTATGGGTTAGGGTTAGGGGACGTGTAAGGGTTATGTTTAGGGTTAGGCTTAGGTTTAGGTTTAGGGTGTGGGTTAGGCTTAGGGTTAGGGCTGGGTTAGCGCTAGGGTATGGGTTAGGGTTACTGTTAGGGTTTGGTTACGGGTTAGGGTTAGGTTTAGGGTATGGGATAGGGTTGGGTACGGGTTAGGTCAAGGGATAGGGTTAGGTTTAGCGTACGGTTTAGGGTTAGGGTTAGATTTAGGGTTAGGATTAGGGTATGGGTTAGGGTTAGGGTTAGGGTTAGGGTTAGGGTATGGGATAGGGTTGGGTACGGGTTAGGTCAAGGGATAGGGTTAGGTTTAGCGTACGGTTTAGGGTTAGGGTTAGATTTAGGGTTAGGATTAGGGTATGGGTTAGGGTTAGGTTTAGGGTCAGGCTTAGGCTTAGGGTTAGGGCACGAGTTAGGGTTAGGGTTAGGGTTAGGGTATGGGTTAGGCTTATGTTACGGGTTAGGGTTAGTGTTAGGGTCAGGGTTAGGGTTATGGTACGAGTTAGGGTTAGGGTTAGGGTACGTGTTAGGGTTAGGGTTATGTTACGGGTTAGGTTTACAGTACGGGTTAGGGTTAGGGTGAGGGTTAGGGTTAGGTTTAGAGTACGGTTAGGGTTAGGGTTAGGTTTAGGGTACGGGTGAGGGTTAGTGTTAGGGTTAGGGAAATGGTTAGTGTTAGGGTTAGGGTACGGGTTAGGGTACGGGTTAGGGTTAGCGTTAGGGTTAGAGTACTGGGTAGGGTTAGGGTTAAGGTTAATGTACGGGTTAGGCTTAGGGTTAGGTTTAGGGTTAGTTTATGGTTTAGGGTTAGGTTTAGGGTACGGGATAGGGTTAGCATACGCGTTAAGTTTAGGGTTAGGGTTAGGTTTAGGTTACGGGTTAGGGTTAGGGTACGGGTTATGGTTAGGTTTAGGGTGCGGGTTAGGGTTAGCATTAGGGTTAGTGTATGGGTTAGGGTTAGGTTTAGGGTCAGGGTTAGTGTTAGGGTTAGGGTTAGAGTACAGGTTAGCGTTAGTGTTAGGGTTAGGGTTAGGTTTAAGGTTAGTGTACGGGTTATGGTTAGGTTTAGGGTTGTAGTACGGGGTAGGGTTAGTGTTAGGGTTAGTGTTAGGTTTAGGGTTACGTTACGGGTTAGGGTTAGGGATAGTGTTAGAGTACGGGGTAGGGTTAGTGTTAGTGTTAGTGTTAGGGTTAATGTACGGTTTAGCCTTAGGGTTAGGTTTAGGGTTAGGATATGGTTTAGGGTTAGGTTTAGGGTACAGGATAGGGTTTGCGTACGGTTTAAATTTAGGGTTAGGGTTAGGGTTAGGTTACGGTTTAGGGTTAGGGTATGCGTTAGGGTTAGGTTTAGGGTGCGGGTTAGGGTTAGGGTTAGTGTAAGGGTTAGGTTTAGGTTTAGGGTGAGGGTTAGGGTTAGGGTTAGTGTTAGGGTACGGGTTAGGTTTAGGGTTGTGGTTAGGGTATGGGTTAGTTTTAGGTTTAGGGTACAGGTTAGCATTATGTTTAATGTTAGGGTTAGGTTTAGGGTATGGGTTAGGGTTAGGTTACGGTTAAGGGTTATGGTTTGGGTTAGGGGTAGGGTTAAGTTTGGTGCGGGTTAGGGTTAGGGTTAGGGTTAGAGTACGGGTTTGGGTTAGTGTTAGGGTACGGGTTAGGTTTACCATTTGGTTACAGGTTAGGGTAAGGGTTAGGATTAGTGTTAGGGTTAGGTGTTAGGGTTAGGCTACGGGGAGGGTTAGGGTACGGGTTAGGGTTAGGGTTAGGTTAGGGTTAGGGTTAGTGTTAGGGTTACGGTACAGGTTAGGTTTAAGGTTCCAGTACGGGATAGGTTTAGTGTACATGTTAGGTCTAGGGTTAGGGTTAGGTTTAGTGTGCGGGTTTGGGTTAGGGTTAAGGATAGGGTTAGGGTTAGTGTACGTGTTAGGTTTACTGTTTGGGTACCGGTTAGGGTTACGTTTAGGGTTAGGGTACGGGTTAGGTTTAGGGTTAGGGTAAGGGTTAGTGTTAGAGTGTGGGTTAGGGTTAGAGTACGGGTTAGGGTTAGGTTTAGGGTTAGGGTTAGGGTTAGAGTACGGGTTAGGGTTAGTGTTAGTGTTAGTGTTAGGGTTAGGGTTAGGGTTAGGGTTAGTGTTCGGATAGGGTTAGGGTTAGAGTTAGGTTTAGGGTACGGGATAGGCTTAGCGTACGGGTTAAGTTTAGGGTTAGGGTTAGGTTAGGTTACGGGTTAGGGTTAGGGTACGGGTTAGGTTTAGGTTTATGTGTGGGTTAGGGTTAGGGTTAGGTTTAGGGTTAGGGTTAGGGTTAGGGTGCGGGTTAGGGTTGGGATTAGTGTTAGGGTTAGCGCTAGGGTATTGTTTAGGGTTACTGTTAGGGTTTGGGTACGGGTTAGGGTTAGGGTACGGGATAGTTTTGGATATTGGTTAGGTCAAGGGTTAGGGTTAGGGTTAGGGTTAGGGTTAGGGTTAGGGTTAGGGTTACGGTATGGGTTAGGGTTACAGTACGGGTTAGAGTTAGGTTGACGGTTAGGGTTAGGTTTAGAGTACGGTTAGGGTTACAGTTACGTTTTGAGTACGGGTTAGTGTTAGTGTTAGGGTTAGTTTTAGGGTTAGGGTTATGGTTAGGGTTAGGTTTAGGGAACGGGTTAAGGTTAGTGTGAGGTTTAGGGTTAGGGTTAATGTACGAGTTAGGCTTAGGTTTAGGTTTAGGGTTAAGATAAGGGTTAGGGTTAGGTTTAGGGTACAGAATAGGGTTAGCGTACGGGTTAAATTTAGGGTTAGGGTTAGGTTTAGTTTACGGGTTAGTGTAGGGTACGGGTTAGGTTTAGGTTTAGGGTGCAGTTTAAGTTTAGGGTTAGGGTTAGTGTTAGGGTACGGGATAGGGCTAGATTTGGGGTTAGGGTACGGGTTAGTTTTAGGTTTAGGGTGCGGGTTAGGGTTATGTTTAAGGTTAGGGTTAGGGTTAGGGTATGCGTTAGGGTTAGGTTACGGTTAAGGGTTATGGTTTGGGTTAGGGTTAGGGTTAAGTTTAGTGTGTGTGTTAGGGTTAGGGTTAGGGTTAGGGTTAGAGTACGGGTTTGGGTTAGTTTTAGGGTACGGGTTAGGTTTACCATTTGGGTACGGGTTAGGGTAAGGGTTAGGGTTATGGTTAGGGGTTAGGGGTAGGGTTAGGGTTAGGCTACGGGTATGGTTCGGGTACGGGTTAGGGTTAGGGTTAATGTTCGGGTTAGGGTTAGTGTACGGGTTAGGGTTAGGGTTAGGTTTAGAGTACGGGGTATGGTTAGTGTTATGGTTAGGGTTAGGGTTAATGTATGGGTTAGTCGTAGGGTTAGGTTTTGGGTTAGGTTACGGTTTAGGGTTAGGTTTAGGGTACGGGATAGGGTTAGTGTACGGGTTAAGTTTAGGGTAAGGGTTAGGTTTAGGTTACGGGTTAGGGTTAGGGTTAGGTTTAGGGTGCGGGTTAGGGTTAGGGTTGGGCTTAAGGTACGGGTTAGTTTTAGGGTTAGGGTACGGGTTAGGGTTACAGTTAAAGTTAGGGTTAGGTTTAGGTTGTGGTTTAGGGTTAGGGTACGGTTAAGGGTTATGGTTAGGGTTGGGCTTAGGGTTAAGTTTAGGGTGCGGTTTAGGGTTAGGTTTAGGGTTAGGGTTAGGGTTAGAGTACGTGTTAGGTTTAGTGTTAGGGTTATGGTTATTGTTAGGTTTAGGGTTAGGGACAGAGTACGGGTTAGGTTTAGTTTTAGGGTTAGGGTTAGGTTAGAGTATGGGATAGGGTTAGTGTTAGGGTTATGGTTAGGGTTAGCGTTGGGGTAAGTTTAGGGTTAGGGTTAGGGTTAGTGTACGGGTTAGGGTTAGGATTAGGGTTAGTGTTAGGAATTCGGTACGGGTTAGGGTTAAGGTTAGCTACATGATAGGTTTAGTGTACGTGTTAGGTCTAGGGTTAGGGTTAGTTTTAGTGTGCGGGTTAGGGTTAGGTTTAGGGTACGTGTTAGGGTTATTGTTTGGGTACGGGTTAGGGTTACGTTTAGGGTTAGGGTACGGTTTAGGGATAGTGTTAGCGTTAGGGTTAGTGTTAGGGTACCGGTTAGGGTTAGAGTACGGGTTAGGGTTACGTTTAGGGTTAGGGTTAGGTTTAGAGTACAAGTTAGGGTTAGTGTTAAGTTTAGGGTTAGGGTTAGGGTTAGAGTATGGGATAGGGTTAGTGTTAGGGTTAGGGTTAGGGTTAGTGTACGGATAAGGTTACGGTTAGGGTTAGGTTTAGGGTACAGGTTAGGGTTAGGTTTAGGGTACGGGATAGGGTTAGTGTACGGGATAAGTTTAGGGTTAGGTTTAGGTTTAGGTTACGGGTGAGGGTCAGGGTACGGGTTAGGGTACGGATTAGGTGCGGGTTAGGGTTAGGGTATTGGTTAGGGTTAGGGTTCGGGTAAGGGTTTTGTTTAGGGTTAGGGTTAGGTTTAGGTTTAGGGTGCGGGTTAGGCTTAGGGTTAGGGTACGGTTAGCGCTAGGGTATGGGTTAGGGTTAATCTTAGGGTTTGGGTACGGGTTAGGGTTAGGGTTAGGGTACGGGATAGTGTTGGGTACGGGTTTGGTCAAGGGTTCGGGTTAGGTATTGGGTACGGGATAGGGTTAGGTTTAGGTTTAGGGTTATGATTATGGTATGGGTCAGGTTTAGGGTACCGGTTAGGGTTAAGGTTAGGGTCAGGATTGGGGTTAGGGTTAGGGTACGAGTTAGGGTTAGGGTTAGGTTTAGGGTACGGTTTAGGGTTAGGGTTAGGTTTAGGGTTGGTATGGGTTAGGATTAGGGTACGCATTAGGGTTAGGGTAAGCGTTAGTTTTAGGGTACTAGTTAGGGTTAGGTTTAGGGTACGGTTAACGGTTATGGTTAGGGTTAGGGTTAGGGTTAAGTTTAGGGTGCGGTTTAGGGTTAGGGTTAGTGTTAGTGTTAGGGTTAGAGTACGGGTTTGGGTTAGTGTTAGGGTACGGGTTAAGTTTACCGTTTGGGTACGTGTTAGGGTAAGGGTTAGGGTTAGGGTTAGTGTTAGGTGTTAGGGTTAGAGTTAGTGTTAGGCTACGGGATAGGGTTAGAGTATGGGTTAGGGTTCGGTTTAGGGCTAGGGTTAGGTTTAGTGTTATCGTACAGGTTAAGTTTAGAGTTAGGGTTAGGTTTAGGTTTAGAGTACGGGTTAGGGATAGTGTTAGGCTTAGGGTTAGTGTTAGGGTACGGGTTAGGGTTAGAGTACGGGTTAGTTTTAAGTTTAGGGTTAGGTTTAGGGTTAGAGTACAAGTTAGGGTTAGTGTTATGGTTAGGGTTAGGTTTAGAGTACGGATAGGGTTAGGGTTAGGGTTAGGGTACGGGTTAGGGTTAGTGTTAGGGTTAGGGTTAGGTTTAGGGTTAGGGTACGGGTTAGGGTTAGATTTAGGTTTAGGGTTAGAGTACGGGGTAGGGTAGGTTTTAGGGTTAGGGTTAGGGTTAATGTACGGGTTAGGCTTAGGGTTAGGTTACGGGTTAGGGTTAGGTTTTGGGTACGGGATAGGGTTAACGTACGGGTTAAGTTTAGGTTTAGGGTTAGGTTTAGGTTACGGGTTAGGGTTAGGGTACGGGTTAGGGTTAGGTTTAAGTGAGGGTTAGGGTTAGGGTTAGGGTATGGTTTAGGGTTAGGTTTAGGGTCAGGGTTCGCGTTAGGAATAGGGTTACGTTAGGGTTAGGGTTAGGGTTGGGGTTAGGGTCCGGGTTAGATTTAGGGTTAGGGTACGGGTCAGGGTTACGCTTAAGGTTAGGGTTAGGTTTAGGGTTATTGTACGGGTTAGTGTTACAGTACGGGTTAGGGTTAGGGTCGGGTTAGGGTTAGGGTTAGAGTATGGTTAGGGTTAGGGTTAGGGTTAGGGTTAGGTTTAGTGTTAGAGTGCGGTTTAGGTTTAGAGTTAGGGTTATGGTTAGGGTTAGGGTAAGGGTTAGGGTACAGGTGAGGGTTAGATTTTGGGTTAGGGTTAGAGTACGGGGTAGGGTTAGTGTTAGGGTTAGGGTTAGGGTTAATGTACGGGTTAGGCTTAGGTTTAGGGTACGGGTTAGGGTTAGGTTTTGGGTTAGGGTTAGGGTTTGGGTTAGGTTTAGGTTACGGGTTAGGTTTAGGGTCGGGTTAGGGTTAGGTTTAGGTGCGGGTTAGGGTTAGGATTAGGGTTAGGGTACGGGTTAGGGTTAGGTTTAGGTGAGGGTTAGGGTTAGGGTTAGGGTTAGGGTACGGTTTAGGGTTAGGTTTAGGGTCAGGGTTCGCGTTAGGAATAGGGTTAGGTTAGGGTTAGGGTTAGGGTTGGGGTTAGGGTCCGGGTTAGATTTATGGTTTGGGTACGGGTCAGGGTTACACTTAAGGTTAAGGTTAGGTTTAGGGTTATGGTACGGGTTAGTGTTACAGTACGGGTTAGGGTTAGGGTCGGGTTAGGGTTAGGGTTAGATTACGGTTAGGGTTAGGGTTAGGGTTAGGGTTAGGTTTAGGTTTAGAGTGCGGTTTAGGTTTAGAGTTAGGGTTATGGTTAGGGTTAGGGTAAGGGTTAGGGTACGGGTGAGGGTTAGATTTTGGGTTAGGGTTAGAGTACGGGATAGGGTTAGTGTACGGGTTAAGTTTAGGGTTAGGGTTAAGTTTAGGTTACGGGTTAGGGTTAGGGTACGGGTTAGGGTTAGGTTTAGGTGAGGGTTAGGGTTAGGGTTAGGGTATGGTTTAGGGTTAGGTTTAGGTTCAGGGTTAGCGTTAGGGATTGGGTTAGTGTAGGGTTAGGGTTAGGGTTGGGGTTAGGGTCCGGGTTAGATTTAGGGTTAAGATACGGGTCAGGGTTACTCTTAAGGTTAGGGTTAGGTTTAGGGTTATGATACGGGTTAGTGTTACAGTACGGGTACAGTACAAGGTTAGGGTTAGGGTGAGGGTTAGGGTTAGGGTTAGAGTACGGTTAGGGTTAGGGTAGGGTTCGGGTTAGGTTTAGGGTTTAGTGCGGGTTAGGTTTAGAGTTAGGGTTATGGTTAGGGTTAGGGTAAGGGTTAGGGTACAGGTTAGGGTTAGATTTAGGGTTAGGGTTAGAGTACGGGGTATGGTTAGTGTTAGTGTTAGGGTTAGGGTTAATGTACGGGTTAGGTTTAGGGTTAGGTTACGGGTTAGGGTTAGGTTTTGGGTACGGGATAGGGTTAGTGTACGGGTTAATTTTAGGGTTAGGGTTAGGTTTAGGTTACGGTTTAGGGTTAGGGTATGGGTTAGGGTTAGGTTTAGGGTGCGGGTTAGGGTTAGGGTTAGTGTAAGGGTTAGGGTTAGGTTTAGGGTCAGGGTTAGGGTTAGGGTTAGTGTTAGGGTACGGGTTAGGGTTAGGGTTGCGGTTAGGGTATGGGTTAGTTTTAGGGTTAGGGTGCAGGTTAGCGTTATGGTTAAGTTTAGGGTTAGGTTTAGGGTATGGGTTAGGGTTAGGTTACGGTTAAAGGTTATGGTTTGGGTTAGGGGTAGGGTTAAGTTTGCTGCAGGTTAGGGTTAGGGTTAGGGTTAGAGTACGAGTTTGGTTTAGTGTCAGGGTACGGGTTAGGTTTACCGTTTGGGTACGGGTTAGGGTAAGGGTTAGGATTAGGGTTAGGGTTAGGGGTTAGGTTTAGAGTAGGGTTAGGCTACGGGGAGGGTTAGGGTACGGGTTAGGGTTGGGGTTAGGTTAGGGTTAGGGTTAGTGTTAGGGTTACGGTACAGGTTAGGTTTAAGGTTCCGGTATGGGATAGGTTAGTGTACGTGTTAGGTCTAGGGTTAGGGTTAGGTTTAGTGTGCGGGTTTGGGTTCGGGTTAGTGATAGGGTTAGGGTTAGTGTACGTGTTAGGTTTAGTGTTTGGGTACCGGTTAGGGTTACGTTTAGGGTTAGGGTACGGGTTAGGTTTAGGGTTAGGGTAAGGGTTAGTGTTAGAGTGCGGGTTAGGGTTAGAGTATGGGTTAAGGTTAGGTTTCAGGTTAGGGTTAGGTTAGTGGACGGGTTAGGGTTAGTGTTAGGGTTAGGGTTAGGGTTAGTGTACGGATAGGTTTAGGGTTAGGGTTAGGGTTAGGGTTAGGGTTAGGGTTAGGTTTTGGGGACGGGATAGGGTTAGTGTATGGGTTAAGTTTAGGGTTAGGGTTAGGTTTAGGTTACGGGATAGGGTTAGGGTACGGGTTAGGGTTATGTTTAGTTGCGGGTTAGGGTTAGGGTACGGTTTAGGGTTAGGTTTAGGGTCAGGGATAGGGTTAGGGATAGGGTTATGGTACGGGTTAGGGTTAAGGTTGGGGTTAGGGTACGGGATAGTTTTAGGGTTAGGGTACGGGTTAGGGTTACGGTTAATGTTAGCCGTTAGTGTTAGGGTATGGGTTAGGGTTAGGGGACGTGTAAGGGTTATGTTTAGGGTTAGGGTTAGGTTTAGGTTTAGGGTGTGGGTTAGGCTTAGGGTTAGGGCTGGGTTAGCGCTAGGGTATGGGTTAGGGTTACTGTTAGGGTTTGGTTACGGGTTAGGGTTAGGTTTAGGGTATGGGATAGGGTTGGGTACGGGTTAGGTCAAGGGATAGGGTTAGGTTTAGCGTACGGTTTAGGGTTAGGGTTAGATTTAGGGTTAGGATTAGGGTATGGGTTAGGCTAAGGGTACAGGTTAGGGTTAGGTTTAGGGTCAGGCTTAGGCTTAGGGTTAGGGCACGAGTTAGGGTTAGGGTTAGGGTTAGGGTATGGGTTAGGCTTATGTTACGGGTTAGGGTTAGTGTTAGGGTCAGGGTTAGGGTTATGGTACGAGTTAGGGTTAGGGTTAGGGTACGTGTTAGGGTTAGGGTTATGTTACGGGTTAGGTTTACAGTACGGGTTAGGGTTAGGGTGAGGGTTAGGGTTAGGTTTAGAGTACGGTTAGGGTTAGGGTTAGGTTTAGGGTACGGGTGAGGGTTAGTGTTAGGGTTAGGGAAATGGTTAGTGTTAGGGTTAGGGTACGGGTTAGGGTACGGGTTAGGGTTAGCGTTAGGGTTAGAGTACTGGGTAGGGTTAGGGTTAAGGTTAATGTACGGGTTAGGCTTAGGGTTAGGTTTAGGGTTAGTTTATGGTTTAGGGTTAGGTTTAGGGTACGGGATAGGGTTAGCATACGCGTTAAGTTTAGGGTTAGGGTTAGGTTTAGGTTATGGGTTAGGGTTAGGGTACGGGTTATGGTTAGGTTTAGGGTGCGGGTTAGGGTTAGCATTAGGGTTAGTGTATGGGTTAGGGTTAGGTTTAGGGTCAGGGTTAGTGTTAGGGTTAGGGTTAGAGTACAGGTTAGCGTTAGTGTTAGGGTTAGGGTTAGGTTTAAGGTTAGTGTACGGGTTATGGTTAGGTTTAGGGTTGTAGTACGGGGTAGGGTTAGTGTTAGGGTTAGTGTTAGGTTTAGGGTTACGTTACGGGTTAGGGTTAGGGATAGTGTTAGAGTACGGGGTAGGGTTAGTGTTAGTGTTAGTGTTAGGGTTAATGTACGGTTTAGCCTTAGGGTTAGGTTTAGGGTTAGGATATGGTTTAGGGTTAGGTTTAGGGTACAGGATAGGGTTTGCGTACGGTTTAAATTTAGGGTTAGGGTTAGGGTTAGGTTACGGTTTAGGGTTAGGGTATGCGTTAGGGTTAGGTTTAGGGTGCGGGTTAGGGTTAGGGTTAGTGTAAGGGTTAGGTTTAGGTTTAGGGTGAGGGTTAGGGTTAGGGTTAGTGTTAGGGTACGGGTTAGGTTTAGGGTTGTGGTTAGGGTATGGGTTAGTTTTAGGTTTAGGGTACAGGTTAGCATTATGTTTAATGTTAGGGTTAGGTTTAGGGTATGGGTTAGGGTTAGGTTACGGTTAAGGGTTATGGTTTGGGTTAGGGGTAGGGTTAAGTTTGGTGCGGGTTAGGGTTAGGGTTAGGGTTAGAGTACGGGTTTGGGTTAGTGTTAGGGTACGGGTTAGGTTTACCATTTGGTTACAGGTTAGGGTAAGGGTTAGGATTAGTGTTAGGGTTAGGTGTTAGGGTTAGGCTACGGGGAGGGTTAGGGTACGGGTTAGGGTTAGGGTTAGGTTAGGGTTAGGGTTAGTGTTAGGGTTACGGTACAGGTTAGGTTTAAGGTTCCAGTACGGGATAGGTTTAGTGTACATGTTAGGTCTAGGGTTAGGGTTAGGTTTAGTGTGCGGGTTTGGGTTAGGGTTAAGGATAGGGTTAGGGTTAGTGTACGTGTTAGGTTTACTGTTTGGGTACCGGTTAGGGTTACGTTTAGGGTTAGGGTACGGGTTAGGTTTAGGGTTAGGGTAAGGGTTAGTGTTAGAGTGTGGGTTAGGGTTAGAGTACGGGTTAGGGTTAGGTTTAGGGTTAGGGTTAGGGTTAGAGTACGGGTTAGGGTTAGTGTTAGTGTTAGTGTTAGGGTTAGGGTTAGGGTTAGGGTTAGTGTTCGGATAGGGTTAGGGTTAGAGTTAGGTTTAGGGTACGGGATAGGCTTAGCGTACGGGTTAAGTTTAGGGTTAGGGTTAGGTTAGGTTACGGGTTAGGGTTAGGGTACGGGTTAGGTTTAGGTTTATGTGTGGGTTAGGGTTAGGGTTAGGTTTAGGGTTAGGGTTAGGGTTAGGGTGCGGGTTAGGGTTGGGATTAGTGTTAGGGTTAGCGCTAGGGTATTGTTTAGGGTTACTGTTAGGGTTTGGGTACGGGTTAGGGTTAGGGTACGGGATAGTTTTGGATATTGGTTAGGTCAAGGGTTAGGGTTAGGGTTAGGGTTAGGGTTAGGGTTAGGGTTAGGGTTACGGTATGGGTTAGGGTTACAGTACGGGTTAGAGTTAGGTTGACGGTTAGGGTTAGGTTTAGAGTACGGTTAGGGTTACAGTTACGTTTTGAGTACGGGTTAGTGTTAGTGTTAGGGTTAGTTTTAGGGTTAGGGTTATGGTTAGGGTTAGGTTTAGGGAACGGGTTAAGGTTAGTGTGAGGTTTAGGGTTAGGGTTAATGTACGAGTTAGGCTTAGGTTTAGGTTTAGGGTTAAGATAAGGGTTAGGGTTAGGTTTAGGGTACAGAATAGGGTTAGCGTACGGGTTAAATTTAGGGTTAGGGTTAGGTTTAGTTTACGGGTTAGTGTAGGGTACGGGTTAGGTTTAGGTTTAGGGTGCAGTTTAAGTTTAGGGTTAGGGTTAGTGTTAGGGTACGGGATAGGGCTAGATTTGGGGTTAGGGTACGGGTTAGTTTTAGGTTTAGGGTGCGGGTTAGGGTTATGTTTAAGGTTAGGGTTAGGGTTAGGGTATGCGTTAGGGTTAGGTTACGGTTAAGGGTTATGGTTTGGGTTAGGGTTAGGGTTAAGTTTAGTGTGTGTGTTAGGGTTAGGGTTAGGGTTAGGGTTAGAGTACGGGTTTGGGTTAGTTTTAGGGTACGGGTTAGGTTTACCATTTGGGTACGGGTTAGGGTAAGGGTTAGGGTTATGGTTAGGGGTTAGGGGTAGGGTTAGGGTTAGGCTACGGGTATGGTTCGGGTACGGGTTAGGGTTAGGGTTAATGTTCGGGTTAGGGTTAGTGTACGGGTTAGGGTTAGGGTTAGGTTTAGAGTACGGGGTATGGTTAGTGTTATGGTTAGGGTTAGGGTTAATGTATGGGTTAGTCGTAGGGTTAGGTTTTGGGTTAGGTTACGGTTTAGGGTTAGGTTTAGGGTACGGGATAGGGTTAGTGTACGGGTTAAGTTTAGGGTAAGGGTTAGGTTTAGGTTACGGGTTAGGGTTAGGGTTAGGTTTAGGGTGCGGGTTAGGGTTAGGGTTGGGCTTAAGGTACGGGTTAGTTTTAGGGTTAGGGTACGGGTTAGGGTTACAGTTAAAGTTAGGGTTAGGTTTAGGTTGTGGTTTAGGGTTAGGGTACGGTTAAGGGTTATGGTTAGGGTTGGGCTTAGGGTTAAGTTTAGGGTGCGGTTTAGGGTTAGGTTTAGGGTTAGGGTTAGGGTTAGAGTACGTGTTAGGTTTAGTGTTAGGGTTATGGTTATTGTTAGGTTTAGGGTTAGGGACAGAGTACGGGTTAGGTTTAGTTTTAGGGTTAGGGTTAGGTTAGAGTATGGGATAGGGTTAGTGTTAGGGTTATGGTTAGGGTTAGCGTTGGGGTAAGTTTAGGGTTAGGGTTAGGGTTAGTGTACGGGTTAGGGTTAGGATTAGGGTTAGTGTTAGGAATTCGGTACGGGTTAGGGTTAAGGTTACGCTACATGATAGGTTTAGTGTACGTGTTAGGTCTAGGGTTAGGGTTAGTTTTAGTGTGCGGGTTAGGGTTAGGTTTAGGGTACGTGTTAGGGTTATTGTTTGGGTACGGGTTAGGGTTACGTTTAGGGTTAGGGTACGGTTTAGGGATAGTGTTAGCGTTAGGGTTAGTGTTAGGGTACCGGTTAGGGTTAGAGTACGGGTTAGGGTTACGTTTAGGGTTAGGGTTAGGTTTAGAGTACAAGTTAGGGTTAGTGTTAAGTTTAGGGTTAGGGTTAGGGTTAGAGTATGGGATAGGGTTAGTGTTAGGGTTAGGGTTAGGGTTAGTGTACGGATAAGGTTACGGTTAGGGTTAGGTTTAGGGTACAGGTTAGGGTTAGGTTTAGGGTACGGGATAGGGTTAGTGTACGGGATAAGTTTAGGGTTAGGTTTAGGTTTAGGTTACGGGTGAGGGTCAGGGTACGGGTTAGGGTACGGATTAGGTGCGGGTTAGGGTTAGGGTATGGGTTAGGGTTAGGGTTCGGGTAAGGGTTTTGTTTAGGGTTAGGGTTAGGTTTAGGTTTAGGGTGCGGGTTAGGCTTAGGGTTAGGGTACGGTTAGCGCTAGGGTATGGGTTAGGGTTAATCTTAGGGTTTGGGTACGGGTTAGGGTTAGGGTTAGGGTACGGGATAGTGTTGGGTACGGGTTTGGTCAAGGGTTCGGGTTAGGTATTGGGTACGGGATAGGGTTAGGTTTAGGTTTAGGGTTATGATTATGGTATGGGTCAGGTTTAGGGTACCGGTTAGGGTTAAGGTTAGGGTCAGGATTGGGGTTAGGGTTAGGGTACGAGTTAGGGTTAGGGTTAGGTTTAGGGTACGGTTTAGGGTTAGGGTTAGGTTTAGGGTTGGTATGGGTTAGGATTAGGGTACGCATTAGGGTTAGGGTAAGCGTTAGTTTTAGGGTACTAGTTAGGGTTAGGTTTAGGGTACGGTTAACGGTTATGGTTAGGGTTAGGGTTAGGGTTAAGTTTAGGGTGCGGTTTAGGGTTAGGGTTAGTGTTAGTGTTAGGGTTAGAGTACGGGTTTGGGTTAGTGTTAGGGTACGGGTTAAGTTTACCGTTTGGGTACGTGTTAGGGTAAGGGTTAGGGTTAGGGTTAGTGTTAGGTGTTAGGGTTAGAGTTAGTGTTAGGCTACGGGATAGGGTTAGAGTATGGGTTAGGGTTCGGTTTAGGGCTAGGGTTAGGTTTAGTGTTATCGTACAGGTTAAGTTTAGAGTTAGGGTTAGGTTTAGGTTTAGAGTACGGGTTAGGGATAGTGTTAGGCTTAGGGTTAGTGTTAGGGTACGGGTTAGGGTTAGAGTACGGGTTAGTTTTAAGTTTAGGGTTAGGTTTAGGGTTAGAGTACAAGTTAGGGTTAGTGTTATGGTTAGGGTTAGGTTTAGAGTACGGATAGGGTTAGGGTTAGGGTTAGGGTACGGGTTAGGGTTAGTGTTAGGGTTAGGGTTAGGTTTAGGGTTAGGGTACGGGTTAGGGTTAGATTTAGGTTTAGGGTTAGAGTACGGGGTAGGGTAGGTTTTAGGGTTAGGGTTAGGGTTAATGTACGGGTTAGGCTTAGGGTTAGGTTACGGGTTAGGGTTAGGTTTTGGGTACGGGATAGGGTTAACGTACGGGTTAAGTTTAGGTTTAGGGTTAGGTTTAGGTTACGGGTTAGGGTTAGGGTACGGGTTAGGGTTAGGTTTAAGTGAGGGTTAGGGTTAGGGTTAGGGTATGGTTTAGGGTTAGGTTTAGGGTCAGGGTTCGCGTTAGGAATAGGGTTACGTTAGGGTTAGGGTTAGGGTTGGGGTTAGGGTCCGGGTTAGATTTAGGGTTAGGGTACGGGTCAGGGTTACGCTTAAGGTTAGGGTTAGGTTTAGGGTTATTGTACGGGTTAGTGTTACAGTACGGGTTAGGGTTAGGGTCGGGTTAGGGTTAGGGTTAGAGTATGGTTAGGGTTAGGGTTAGGGTTAGGGTTAGGTTTAGTGTTAGAGTGCGGTTTAGGTTTAGAGTTAGGGTTATGGTTAGGGTTAGGGTAAGGGTTAGGGTACAGGTGAGGGTTAGATTTTGGGTTAGGGTTAGAGTACGGGGTAGGGTTAGTGTTAGGGTTAGGGTTAGGGTTAATGTACGGGTTAGGCTTAGGTTTAGGTTACGGGTTAGGGTTAGGTTTTGGGTTAGGGTTAGGGTTTGGGTTAGGTTTAGGTTACGGGTTAGGTTTAGGGTCGGGTTAGGGTTAGGTTTAGGTGCGGGTTAGGGTTAGGATTAGGGTTAGGGTACGGGTTAGGGTTAGGTTTAGGTGAGGGTTAGGGTTAGGGTTAGGGTTAGGGTACGGTTTAGGGTTAGGTTTAGGGTCAGGGTTCGCGTTAGGAATAGGGTTAGGTTAGGGTTAGGGTTAGGGTTGGGGTTAGGGTCCGGGTTAGATTTATGGTTTGGGTACGGGTCAGGGTTACACTTAAGGTTAAGGTTAGGTTTAGGGTTATGGTACGGGTTAGTGTTACAGTACGGGTTAGGGTTAGGGTCGGGTTAGGGTTAGGGTTAGATTACGGTTAGGGTTAGGGTTAGGGTTAGGGTTAGGTTTAGGTTTAGAGTGCGGTTTAGGTTTAGAGTTAGGGTTATGGTTAGGGTTAGGGTAAGGGTTAGGGTACGGGTGAGGGTTAGATTTTGGGTTAGGGTTAGAGTACGGGATAGGGTTAGTGTACGGGTTAAGTTTAGGGTTAGGGTTAAGTTTAGGTTACGGGTTAGGGTTAGGGTACGGGTTAGGGTTAGGTTTAGGTGAGGGTTAGGGTTAGGGTTAGGGTATGGTTTAGGGTTAGGTTTAGGTTCAGGGTTAGCGTTAGGGATTGGGTTAGTGTAGGGTTAGGGTTAGGGTTGGGGTTAGGGTCCGGGTTAGATTTAGGGTTAAGATACGGGTCAGGGTTACTCTTAAGGTTAGGGTTAGGTTTAGGGTTATGATACGGGTTAGTGTTACAGTACGGGTACAGTACAAGGTTAGGGTTAGGGTGAGGGTTAGGGTTAGGGTTAGAGTACGGTTAGGGTTAGGGTAGGGTTCGGGTTAGGTTTAGGGTTTAGTGCGGGTTAGGTTTAGAGTTAGGGTTATGGTTAGGGTTAGGGTAAGGGTTAGGGTACAGGTTAGGGTTAGATTTAGGGTTAGGGTTAGAGTACGGGGTAGGGTTAGTGTTAGTGTTAGGGTTAGGGTTAATGTACAGGTTAGGTTTAGGGTTAGGTTACGGGTTAGGGTTAGGTTTTGGGTACGGGATAGGGTTAGTGTACGGGTTAATTTTAGGGTTAGGGTTAGGTTTAGGTTACAGGTAAGCGTTAGGTTTAGGTGCGGGTTAGGGTTAGGTTTAGGGTACGGGTTAGGGTTAGGGTTAGGGTTAGGGTTAGGGTACGGGATAGGGTTAGGGTTAGGGTATGGGTAAGGTTTAGGGTACGGGTTAGGGTTAGGGTTAGGAAAAGGGTTAGGGTTAGGGTTGGGTAACGAGTTAGGGTTAGGGTACATGTTAGGGTTCGGGTTATGGTATGGGTTAGGGTTACAGTACGGTTTAGGGTTAGGGTGAGTGTTAGGGTTAGGTTTAGAGTACGGGTTAGCGTTAGTGTTTGGGTTAGGGTTAGGGATAGGGTACGGGTTAGGGTTAGGGTTGGGGTTAGGTTACGGGTTAGGTTTAGGGTTAGGGTAAGCCTTAGGATTACAGTTAAGGTTAGGGTTAGGGTTAGGGTATGGGCTAGGGTTAGGTTACGGTTAAGGGTTATGTTTTGGGTTAGGTTTAGGGGTAAGTTTAGCGTGCGGGTTAGGGTTAGGGTTATATTTAGGGTTAGAGTACGGGTTGGTTTAGTGTTAGGGTACGGTGTAGGTTACCGTTGGGTATATGTTAGGGTAAGTGTTAGGTTTAGGGTTAGGGTTAGGGTTAGGGTTAGGGGTTAGGGTTAGAGTTAGGGTTAGGCTACGGGTAGGGTTAGTGTACGGGTTAGGGTTAGGGCTAGGGTTCGGGTTAGGGTTAGTGTACCAGTTAGGGTTAGGGTTGGGGTTAGGGTTAGTGTTAAGTTTACGGTATGGGTTAGGGTTAAGATTGGGGTACGGGATAGAGTTAGTGTACATGTTAGGTCTAGGGTTAGGGTTAGGTTTAGTGTGCAGGTTAGGGTTAGCGTTAGGGTTCGGGTACGTGTTAGGGTTAAGTTTTGGGTACGGGTTAGCGTTACGTTTAGGGTTAGGGTAAGGGTTAGGTTATGGTAATGGGTTATGGTATGGTTTAGGGTTAGGGTACGGGTGAGGGTTAGGGTTAGGTTCAGGGTTAGGGTTAGTTTTAGGGTTAGGGTTAGGGTTAGGGTACGAGATAGGGTTACTGTACGGTTTAGGGTTAGGGTTAGGGCTAGGGTTAGGGTTAGGGTTATAGTACGGGTTAGGGTTAGAGTTAAGGTTAAGTTTAGGTTTAGAGTACGGGTTAGGGTTGGTGTTAGGGTTAGGGTTAGGTTTAGGGTTAGGGTTATGGTTAGAGTACGGGTTAGGGTTAGTGTTAGTGTTAGGGTTAGGGTTAGGGTTAGTGTACGGATAGGGTTAGGGTTAGGGTTAGGCTTACTCTACGGGTTAGGGTTCAGATTAGGGTTAGCGCATGGGTTAAGTTTAGGGTTAGGGTTTGGGTTAGTTTTAGGTTATGGGTTAGGGTTAGGGTCGGGTTAGGGTTAGGTTTAGGTGCGGGTTAGGGTTAGGATTAGGGTTAGGGTACGGGTTAGGGTTAGGTTTAGGGTCAGGGTTAGGGTTAGGGATAGGGTTAAGGATGGGTTAGGGTTAGGGTTGGGGGTAGGGTACGGGTTAGTTTTAGGGTTAGGGTACATGTCAGGGTTACGGTTAACGTTAGGGTTAGGTTTAGGATATGGGTTAGGGTTAGGGTACGGGAAAGGGTTAAGTTTAGGGTTAGGGTCAGATTTATGTTTAGGGTGCGGGTTAGGTTTAGGTTTAGGGTTAGGGTTAGGGATAGCGCTAGGGTATGGGTTAGGGTTACTGTTAGGTTTTGGGTACGGTTTAGGGTTATGGTTAGGTTACGGGATAGGGTTGGGTTCGGGTTAGGTCAAGGTTTAGGGTAAGGTTTAGGGTACGGTTTAGGGTTAGGGTTAGATTTAGGGTTAGGATTAGGGTATGGGTTAGGCTTAGGGTACAGTTTAGGGTTAGGGTTAGGGTCAGTGTTAGGGTTAGGGTTAGGGTACGAGTTAGGTTTAGGTTTAGGTTTTCGGTACGGGTTAGGGTTAGGGTTAGGTTACGGGTTAGTTTTAAGGTACGGGTTAGGATTAGGGTTAGGGTCAGAGTTAGGTTTAGGGTTAGGGTACGAGTTAGGGTTAGGTTTAGTGTACGGGTTAGGGTTAGGGTTATGTTATGGGTTAGGGTTACAGTACGGGTTAGGGTTAGGGTGAGGGTTAGGGTTAGGCTTAGAGTACGGTTAGGGTTAGGGATAGTGTTAGGTTTAGAGTACGGTTTAGGGTTAGTGTTAGTGTTAGGGTTAGGGTTAATGTACAGGTTAGCCTTAGGGATAGGTTTAGGGTTAGGATACGGTTTAGGGTTAGGTTTAGGGTACGGGATAGGGTTTGCATAAGGTTTAAGTTAGGGTTAGGGTTAGGTTTACGTTACGGGTTAGGGTTAGGTTATGGGTTAGAATTATGTTTAGGGTGCGGGTTAGTGTTAGTGTAAGGATTAGGGTTAGGTTAGGGTCAGGGTTAGGGTTAGGGTTAGGGTTAGTTTTAGGGTATGGGTTAGGGTTAGGGTTGTGGTTAGGGTATGGGTTAGTTTTAGGGTTAGGGTACAGGTTAGCTTTATGGTTAAGGTTAGGGTTAGGGTTAGGGTATGGGTTAGGGTTAGGTTACGGTTAAGGGTTATGGTTTGGGTTAGGGTTTGGGTTAAGTTTAGGGTGCGGGTTAGGGTTAGGGTTAGGGTTAGAGTATGGGTTTGGTTTAGTGTCAGTGTACGGGTTAGGTTTACCGTTTGGGTACGGGTTAGGGTTAGGGTTAGGGTTAGGGTTAGGGGTTAGGGTTAGAGTTAGGTTTAGGCTACGGGGAGGGTTAGGGTACAGGTTAAGGTTAGGTTAGGGTTAGGGTTAGTGTTAGGGTTACGGTGCAGGTTAGGTTTAAGGTTCCTGTACGGGATAGGTTTAGTGTACGTGTTAGGTCTAGGGTCTAGGGTTAAGGTTAGGTTTAGTGTGTGGGTTTTGGTTAGGGTTAGGTATAATGTTAGGGTAAGCGTACGTGTTAGGTTTAGTGTTTGGGTACGGGTTAGGGTAAGGGTTAGGGTTAGGGTTAGGTTTAGGGGTTAGGGTTAGAGTTTGGGTTAGACTACGGGTAGAGTTAGGGTATGGGTTAGGGTTAGGGTTAGTGTTCGGGTTCGGATTAGGGTTAGGGTTAGTGTTAGGTTTACAGTATGGGATAGGGTTAAGGTTACGGTACGGGATAGGGTTAGTGTACGTGTTAGGTCTAGGGTTAGGGTTAGGTTTAGTGTGCGGATTAGGGTTAGGGTTAGGGTTAGGGTTAGAGTACGTGTTAGGTTTAGGGTTTGGGTACGGGTTAGGGTTATGTTTAGGGTTAGGGTACGGGTTAGGTTTAGGGTTAGGGTAAGTGTTAGTGTTAGGGTACGGTTTAGGGTTAGAGTATGGGTTAGGGTTCGGTTTAGGGTTAGGGTTAGGGTTAGAGTTCGGGTTAGGGTTAGTGTTACGGTTAGGGTTAAGGTTAGTGTACGGATAGGGTTAGGGTTAGTGTTATGGTAAGGGTACGGGTTAGGGTTAGGTTTAGGGTACTGGATAGGTTTAGTGTACGGGTATAGTTTAGGGTTAGGGTTAGGTTTAGGTTACGGGTTAGGGTTAGGGTAGGGGTTAGGGTTAGGTTTTGGTGCGGGTTAGGGTTTGGGTACAAGATAGGGTTAGGTTTAGGTTCAGGATTAGGGTTAGGGATAGGGTTATGCTACGGTTTAGGGTTAGGGTTGGGGTTAGGGTACAGATTAGTTTTAGGGTTCGGGTACAGGTTAGGGTTATGATTAAAGTTAGGGTTAGTGTTAGGGTATGGGTTAGGGTTAGGGTACGCTAAGGGTTATGGTTAGGGTCAGCGTTAGGTTTAGGTTTAGGTTCCGGGTTAGGCTTAGCGTTAGGGTTAGGGTTAGCGCTACGGTATGGGTTAGGGTTACTGTTAGGGTTTGGGAACAGGGTAGGGTTAGGATTAGGTTAAGGGATCGGGTTGGGTCCGGGTTAGGTCAAGGGATAGGGTTAGGTTTAGGGTACGGGTTAGGGTTAGGGATGGTTTAGGGTTAGGGTTAGGGTATGGGTTAGGCTTAGGGTACAGTTTAGGGTTAGGGTCAGGGTCAGGTTTAGGGTTAGGGTTAGGGTACGGGTTAGGTTTACTGTACGGGTTAGGGTTAGGTTTAGGTTTAGGGTTAGGGTTAGGGTTATAGTCCGGCTTAGGGTTAGGTTTAGGGTAAGCGTACGGGTTAGGGTTAGTGTTAGTGTTAGGGTTAGTGTTAGGGTACGGGTTAGGTTTAGAGTTCGGGTTAGGGGAAGTTTTAGGGTTAGGCTTAGGGTTAGGGTTATAGTCGGGGTTAAGGTTAGGTTTAGGGTTAGAGTACGGGTTAGAGTTAGTGTTAGTGTTAGGTTTAGGGTTAGGGTTAGTGTACGGATAGGGTTAGGGTTAGGGTTAGGGTACGGGTTAGGGTTGGATTTAGGGTACGAGATAGGGTTAGCGTACGGTTTAAGTTTAGGGTTAGGGTTATGTTTGGGTTACGGGTTTGGGTTAGGGTACCATTTAGGGTTAAGTTTAGGTCCGGGTTAGGGTTAGGGTTAGCGTTAGTTTTAGGGTTATAGTACGGGTTAGGGTAGAGTTAGGGTTAGGGTTAGGTTTAGGTTACCGGTTAGGGTTAGGGTACGGGTTAGGGTTAGGTTTAGGTGAGGTTTAGGGTTAGGGTATAGGTTAGGGTTAAGTTTAGGGTCAGTCTTAGCCTTACGGATAGGGTTAGGGTACGTGTTAGTGTTAGGGTTGGGGTTAGGCTACGGGTTAGTTTTAGGGTTAGGGTACGAGTTAGTGTTATGGTTAAGGTTAGGGTTAGGTTTAAGGTATGGGTTAGGTTTAGGTTACGGGATAGTGTTGGGTACGGGTTAGGTCAAGGGTTACGTGTAGGTTTAGGGTACGGGTTAGGGTTAGGGTAGGATTAGGTTTAGGGTTAGGGTATTGGTTAGGCTTTGGGTACGGGTTAGGGTTAGGGTTAGGGATAGGGTTAGGGTATGGTTTAGGGATAGGTTTAGGGTACGGGTTAGGGTTAGCGTTATGGTTAGGTTACGGATTAGGTTTAGGGTACGGGTTAGGGTTAAGTTTAGAGTCAGGGTTAGGGTTAGGGTTAGGGTACGAGTTAGGGTTAGGGTTCGGGTACGGTTTAGGTTTAGGGTTATGGTGCGGGTTAGGGTTACAGTAAGGGTGAGGGTTAGGGTAGGGTTTAGGGTTAGGGTTAGAGTACGGTTCGGGTTAGGGTTAGAGTACGGTTTAGGGTTAGTGTTAAGGTTAGGGTTAGGGTTAGTGTACGGTTTAGGGTTAGGTTTAGGGTATGGGATAGGGTTAGCGTACGGGTTAAATTTAGGGTTAGGGTTAGGTTTAGGTTTCGGGTTAGGGTTAGGGCACGGGTTAGGGTTAGGTATAGGTGAGGGTTAGGTTTAGCGTTAGGGTTAGGGTTAGGT
This sequence comes from Urocyon cinereoargenteus, assembly GCA_032313775.1. NCBI lineage: Eukaryota > Metazoa > Chordata > Mammalia > Carnivora > Canidae > Urocyon > Urocyon cinereoargenteus. The sequence goes on along the minus strand of JAVLSZ010000041.1, from coordinate 789,633 downwards.
TACGGGTTAGGGTTAGGGTTAGAGTTAGAATACAGGGTAGGGTTAGTTTTAGGGTTAGGGTTAGGGTTAATATACCGGTTAGTCTTAGGGTTAGGTTTAGGGTTAGATTAGGGTTTAGGGTTAGGTTTACTGTACAGGATAGGTTTAGCGTACGGGTTAAGTTTAGGGTTACGGTTAGGTTTAGGTTACGGGTTAGGGTTAGAGTACGGGTTAGGGTTAGGTTTAGGGTGCGGGTTATGGTTAGGGTTAGGGTTAGTGTACGGTTTAGGGTTAGGTTTAGGGTCAGGGTTAGGGTTAGGGTTAGTGTTAGGGCATGGGTTAGGGTTAGGGTTCAGGTTAGGTACAGGTTAGTTTTATGGTTGGGGTATGAGTTAGGGTTACGGTTAAATTTAGGGATAGGTTTAGGGTGTGGGTAAGGGTTAGGGTACTGTTAAGGGTTACGGTTAGTGTTAGGATTAGGGTTAAGTCTAGGGTGCGGTTTAGGGTTAGGGTTAGTGTTAGGGTTAGGGTTACGGTTAGAGTACGAGTTTGGGTTAGTGTTAGGGTATGGGTTAGGTTTACCGTTTGGGTACAGGTTAGGTTAAGGGTTAGGGTTAGGGTTAGGGTTAGGGGTTAGTGTTAAAGTTAGGGTTAAGCTACAGAATAGGGTTAGAGTCGGGTTTGGGTTAGAGATAGGGATATAGTACGGGTTAGGGTTAGAGTTAGGGTTAGGTTTAGGGTTAGAGTACGGGTTAGGGTTAGTGTTAGGGTTAGAGTTAGTGTTAGTGTACGGGTTAGGTTTAGAGTCAGGTTAGGGTTAGGTTTAGGGTTAGGGTTAGGGTTAGTGTTAGGGTACGGGTTAGGGTTAGAGTACGTTTTAGGGTTAGGTTTAGGTTTAGGGTTAGGGTTAGAGTATGGGTTAGGGTTAGTGTTTGTGTTAGGTTTAGGGTTAGGGTTAGTGTACGGATAGTATTAGGGTTAGGGTTAGGTTATGGGTTAGGGTTAGGTTTAGGGTACTGATAGGGTTAGCGTACTGGTTAAGTTTAGGGTTAGGGTTCGGTTTAGGTTATGGGTTAGTGTTAGAGTATGGGTTTGGGTTATGTTTAGTTGCGGGTTAGGGTTAGGTTTAAGGTTAGGGTACGGGTAAAGGTTAGGTTTAGGTCAGGGTTAGGGTTAGAGATAGGGTTATGGTATGGGTTAGGGTTAGGGTTTGGGTTAGGGTACGGGTTAGTTTTAGGGTTAGAGTACGGGTCAGGGTTACGGTTAAGGTTAGGTTTAGGGTTAGGATATGGGTTAGGGTTAGGGTACTGGTAAGGATTATGGTTAGGGTTAGGGTTAGTTTTAGCGCAAGGGTATGGGTCAGTGTTACTGTTAGGGTTTGTGTGCTGGTTAGGGTTAAGTTATGGGATAGGGTTGGATACGGGTTACGTCAAGGGTTCAGGTTAGGTTTAGGGTATGGTTTAGGGTTAGGGTTACGTTTAGGGTTAGGGTTAGGGTATGGGTTAGGCTTAGGGTATGGCTTAGGGTTAGTGTTAGGGTCAGGGTTAGGGTTAGCATTAGGGTGCGAGTTAGGGGTAGGGTTTGGTTTAGGGTACGGGTTAGTGTTAGGGTTAAGGTACGGGTTTGGTTTAGGGTACGGTTTAGGGTTAGGGTTAGGGTCAGGGTTAGGTTTAGTGTTAGGGTTAGGTTACGGGTTAGGGTTAGGCTTAGGGTTAAAGTACGGGTAGGGTTAGTGTTAGGGTTAGGGTTAATGTACGGGTAGGCTTAGGGTTAGGTTTAGGGTTAGGATACGGGTTAGGGTTAGGTTCAGGTTACGGGATAGGTTTAGCGTACGGATTAAGTTTAGGATTAGGGTTAGGTTTAGGTTACGGGTTAGGGTTAGGGTACGGGTTAGGGTTAGGTTTAGGGTGCAGGTTAAGATTAGTGTTAGGGTTAGTGTAAGGGTTAGGTTTAGGTTTAGGCCAGGGTTAGGGTTAGGGTTAAGTTTAGGGTGCGGGTTGGGTTAGGGTTAGTGTTAGGGTTAGGGTTAGAGTACGGGTTTGGGTTAGTGTTAGGGACGGGTTGGGTTTACCGTTTGGGTACGGGTTAGGGTAAGGGTTTGGATTAGGGTTAGGGATTCGGGATAGAGTTAGTGTTGGGCTACGGGATAGGGTTAGATCCCAGGTTCGGGTTAGGTATAGGGTTAGGGTTAGTGTTAGGGTTATAGTTTGGGTTAGGGTTAGAGTTAGGGTTAGGTTTATGGTTAGAGTACGGGTTAGGGTTAGTGTTAGGGTTAGGGTTAGTGTTAGGGTACGGCTTAGGTTTAGAGTACGGGTTAGGGTAAGTGTTAGGTTTAGGGTTAGGGTTAGGGTTAGAGTACGGATAGGGTTAGGGTTAGGGTTAGGGTTAGGGTTAGGGTACGGTTTAGGGTAAAGTTTAGGGTACCGGATAAGGTTAGCTTACGCATTAAGTTTAGAGTTAGGGTTAGGTTTAGGTTACGGGTTAGGGTTAGGGTACACGATAGGGTGAGGTTTAGGGTGCCGGTTAGGGTTAGGGTTAGGGTTAGTGTAAGGGTTAGGGTTAGGTTTTGGGTCAGGGATAGTGTTAGGTTTAGTGTTAGGGTACAGGTTAGGGTTAGGTTTGGGGTTAGGGTACGGGTTAGTTTTAGGTTTAGGGTACGGGTTAGGGTTTCGGTTAAGGTTAGGGTTAGGTTCAAGGTATGGGTTAGGGTTAGGTTACTGTTAAGTGTTATGGTTTGGGTTAGGGCTAGTTTTAAGTTTAGGGTGCGTGTTAGGGTTAGTGTTAGGGTTAGAGTACGGGTTTGGGTTAGTGTTAGGGTACGGGTTAGGTTTACTGTTTGGGTACGGGTTAGGGTATGGGTTAGGGTTAGGGTGAGGGGTTAGGGTTAGAATTTGGGTTAGGCTACGTGTAGGGTTAGGGTACGGGTTAGGGTACGGGTTAGGGTTTGGGTTAGTGTTAGTGTACAGTTTAGGGTTAGGGTTAGGGTTAGGGGTAGGGTTAGTTTTAGGGTTACGGCACGGGTTAGGGTTAAGGTTACAGTATGGGATAGGGTTAGTGTATGTGTTAGGTCTTGGGTTAGCGTTAGGTTCAGTGTGCGGGTTAGGGTTAGGGTTACGGTTAGGGTACGTGTTAGGATTAGGTTTTGGGTACGGGTTAGGGTTATGTTTAGGGTTAGGGTACGGGTTAGGTTTAGGGTTAGGGTAAGTGTTAGTGTTAGGGTACGGTTTAGGGTTAGAGTACGGGTTAGGGTTAGGTTTAGGATTAGGGTTAGGGTTAGAATACGGGTTAGGGTTAGTGTTAGGGTTAGGGTGTGTGTACGGATAGGGTTAGGGTTAGGGTTAGGGTAAGGTTACGGGTTAGGGTTAGGTTTAGGGTACGGGATAGGGTTATTGTATGGGATAAATTTATGTTTAGGGTTAGGTTTAGGTTATGGGTTAGGTTTAGGGTATGGGTTAGGTTTATGTTTAAGTGCGGGTTTGGGTTAGGGTACGGGTTAGGGTTAGGTTTAGGGTCAGGGTTAGGGTTATGTATAGGGTTATGATACGGGTTAGGGTTAGGGTTGGGGATAGGATACAGGTTAGTTTTAGGTTTAGGGTACGGGTTAGGGTTACGGTTAAGGTTAGGGTTACTGTTAGGGTATGGGTTAGGGTTTGGCTACGGGTAAGTGTTATGGTTAGGGTCAGGGTTAGGTTTAGGTTTAGGGTGCGGGTTAGGCTTAGGGTTAGGGTTAGGGTTAGCGCTAGGGTATCGGTTAGCGTTACTGTTAGGGTGTGGGTACGGGTTAGGGATAGGTTTAGGGTATGGGATACGGTTGGGTAGGGGTTAGGTCAAGTGTTAGGTTTAGGTTTAGGATACGGGTTAGGGTTAGGGTTAGTTTTAGTGTTAGGGTTAGGGTATGGGTTAGGTTTTGGTACGGGTTAGGGTTAGGGTTAGGGTCAGGGTTAGGGTTAGGGTACGAATTAGGGTTAGGGTTAGGTTTAGGGTACGGGTTAGGGTTAGGTCAGGGTTAGCATTTGGGTACGAGTTAGGTTTAGGGTTAGGGTACGGGTTATGTTTAGGGTTATGTTACGGGTTAGGGTTACAGTATTGGTTAGGGTTAGGGTGAGGGTTAGGGTTAGGGTTGCAGTACGGTTAGTGGTAGGGTTAAGGTTAGGGTTAGGGTACGGGTTACGGTTAGTGTTAGGGTTAGGGAAAGGGTTAGGGTTAGGGTTAGGGTATGGGTTAGGGTTAGGGTTAGGGTTAGAGTACGGGGTAGGGTTAGTTTTAGGGTTAGGGTTAGGGTTAATGTACCGGTTAGTCTTAGGGTTAGGTTTAGGGTTAGTTTAGGGGTTAGGGTTAGGTTTACTGTACAGGATAGGTTTAGCGTACGGGTTAAGTTTAGGGTTACAGTTAGGTTTAGGTTACGGGTTATGGTTAGAGTACGGGTTAGGGTTAGGTTTAGGGTGCGGGTTAGGGTGCGGGTTAGGGTTAGTGTACGGGTTAGGGTTAGGTTTAGGGTCAGGGTTAGGGTTACGGTTAGTGTTAGGGCATGGGTTAGGGTTAGGGTTGGGGTTAGGGTACAGGTTAGTTTTATGGTTAGGGTATGAGTTAGGGTTACGGTTAAAGTTAGGGATAGGTTTAGGGTGTGGGTTAGGGTTAGGGTACTGTTAAGGGTTACGGTTAGTGTTAGGATTAGGGTTAAGTATAGGGTGTGGTTTAGGGTTAGGGTTAGGGTTACGGTTAGAGTACGAATTTGGGTTAGTGTTAGGGTACGGGTTAGGTTTAACTTTTGGGTACAGGTTAGGTTAAGGGTTAGGGTTAGGGTTAGGGTTAGGGGTTAGTGTTAGAGTTAGGGTTAGGCTACAGGATAGGGTTAGATTCGGGTTAAGGTTAGGGTTAGGGTTAGAGTTAGGGATATAGTACGGGTTAGGGTTAGAGTTAGGGTTAGGTTTAGGGTTAGAGTACGGGTTAGGGTTAGTGTTTGGGTTAGGTTTAGTGTTAGGGTACGGGTTAGGGTTAGAGTCAGGTTAGGGTTAGGTTTAGGGTTAGGGTTAGGGTTAGAATACGGTTTAGGGTTAGTGTTAGGTTTAGGGTTAGGGTAGGATTAGTGTACGGATAGGGTTAGGGTTAGGTTTAGGGTTAGGGTACGGGTTAGGGTTAGGTTTAGGGTACGGGATAGGGTTAGCGTACGGGTTAAGTTTAGGGTTAGGGTTAGGTTTAGGGTAAGAGTTAGGGTTAGGTATAGGTGAGGGTTAGGGTTAGGGTTAGGGTTAGTGTTAGGGTACGGGTTAGGGTTAGAGTTCAGGTTAGGGTTAGGTTTAGAGTTAGGGTTAGGGTTACAGTATGGTTTAGGGTTAGTGTTAGATTTAGGGTTAGGGTTAGGGTTAGTGTTAGGGTACGGGTTAGGTTTAGAGGATGGGTTAGGTTTAGGGTCAGGGTTAGGTTTAGAATACGGGTTAGGTTTAGTGTTAGGGTTAGGGTTAGGGTTAGTGTACGGATAGGGTTAGGGTTAGGGTTAGGGTACGGGTTAGGGTTAGGTTTAGGGTGCCGGTTAGGGTTAGAGTTAGGGTTAGTGTACTGGTTAGGGTTAGGTTTAGGGTCAGGGTTAGGCTTAGGGTTACTGTTAGGGTATGGGTTAGGTTTAGGTTTCGGGTTAGGGTACGGGTTAGTTTCTTGGTTAGGGTACTGGTTAGGATTACGGTTAAATTTAGGGTTCGGGTTAGGTTGTGGCTTAGATTTGGGTACGGTTAAGTGTTATGGTTAGGCTTATGTTTAGGGTTAAGTTTTGGGTGCGGTTTACGGTTACGGTTACGGTTAGGGTTAGGGTTAGGGTTAGAGTACGGGTTTTGGTTAGTGTTAGGGTACGGTTTAGGTTTACCGTTTGGGTACGGGTTAGGGTAAGGGATAGGGTTAGGGGTTAGGGTTAGAGTTAGGGTTAAGCTACAGGATAGGGTTAGAGTACGGGTTAGTATTAGGGTTCGGGTTAGGGTTAGGGTTAGTGTTAGGGTTATAGTACGGGTTAGGGTTAGAGTTAGGGTTAGGGTACGGGTTAGGTTTAGGGTACGGGTTAGGGTTTGGGTTATGGTCAGGGTTAGGGTTAGATTTAGTTTACGAGTTAGGGTTAGGGTTCGGGTTAGGGTTAGGGTTATGTTACGGATTAGGGTTACAGTACGGGTAAGTGTTACGGTGAGGGTTAGGGTTAGGGTTAGATTACGGGTTAGGGTTAGTGTTAGGGTTAGGTTAGGGTTAGGGTTATGGTTAGGGTTAGGTTTAGAATACGGGGTAGGGTTAGTGTTACGGTTAGGTTTAGGTTTAATGTATGGTTTAGGCTTAGGGTTAGGTTTAGGGTTAGGATAAGCGTTAGGGTTAGGTTAGGTTACGGGATAAGGTTAGCGTACCGGTTAAGTTTAGGGTTAGGGTTAGGTTTAGGTTACGGGTTAGGGTTAGGGTACGGGTTAGGGTTAGGTTTAGGTGCGGGTTAGGGTTAGGGTTCTGGTTAGTATAAGGGTTAGGGTTAGGTTTAGGTTCAGGGTTAGGGTTAGGATTAGTTTAGGGTTCGGGTTAGGGTTAGGGTTGGGGTTAGGGTACGGGTTAGTTTTAGGGTTAGTATACAGGTTAGGGTATGGTTATGATTATGGTTAAGCATATGGTTAGGGTTAGGGTATGGGTTAGGTATAGGTTACTGTTAAGGGTTTTGTTTTGGGTTAGGGTTAGGGTTAAGTTTAGGGTGCGGGTTAGGGTTAGGGTTAGGGTTAGTATACGGGTTTGGGTTAGTGTTAGGTTACGGGTTAGGTTTACCGTTTGGGTACGGGTTAGGGTAAGGGTTAGGATTATGGTTAAGGGTTAGGGGTAGGGTTAGGGTTAGGCTACGGATAGGTTTAGGGTACGGGTAAGGGTTAGGGTTAGGTTTTGGGTTAGGGTTAGTGTACGGGTTAGGGTTAGGTTTAGGGTTAGTGTTAGGGTTACAGTACGGGTTAGGGTTAAGGTTGCGGTACGGGATAGGGTTAGTGTACATGTTAGGTCTAGGGTTAGGGTTAGGTTTAGTGTGCGGGTTAGGGTTAGGGTTAGGGTACATGTTAGGGTTAGGGTTTGTGTAAGGGTTAGGGTTACGTTTAGGGTTAGGTTATGGGTTAGGTTTAGGGTTAGGGTAAGGGTTAGTGTCAGGGTAAGGGTTAGGGTTAGAGTACGGGTTAGGTTTAAGTTTAGGGTTAGGGTTAGCTTTAGAGTACTGGATAGGGTTAGTGTTAGGGTTAGGGTTAGGGTTAGTGTATGGATAGGGTTAGGGTTAGGGTTAGGGTAAGGGTACGGGTTAGGGTTAGGGTTAGGGTACGGGATAGGGTTAGTGTACGCGTTAAGTTTAGGGTTATGGTTAGGTTTAGGTTACGGGTTAGGTTTAGGGTACGGTTTAGGTTTAGGTTTACGTGCGGGTTAGGGTTAGGGTTAGGGTTAGGGTTCGTGTTAGGGATAGGGTACGGGTTAGGGTTAGGTTTAGGTTTAGGGTTACGGTTAAGGTTAGGGTTAGTGTTAGGGTATGGGTTAGGGTTAGGGTACGGGTAAGGGTTATGTTTTGGTTTAGGGTTAGGTTTAGATTTAGGGTGCGGGTTATGCTTAGGGTTACGGTTAGGGTTAACCCTAGCGTATGGGTTAGGGTTACTGTTAGGGTTTGGGTACGGGTTAGGGTTAGGCTTCGGGTACGGGATAGGGTTGGGTACGGGTTAGGTCAAGGGTTAGGTTTAGGTTTAGGATACGGGTTAGGGTTAGGTTTAGTGTTAGGGGTTGGGTATGGGTCAGGATTAGGGTACGGGTTATTGTTAGTGTTAGGGTCAGGGTTAGGGTTAGTGTTAGGGTACGAGTTAGGGTTAGGGTTAGGTTTAGGGTACAGGTTAGGTTTAGGTTACGGGTTAGGTTTAGGGTTACGGTCAGGGTTAGGGTTAGAGTACGATTTAGGGTTAGGGATTGGGTACGGGTTAGGGTTAGGGTTATGTTACGGGTTAGGGTTACAGTACGGGTTAGAGTTAGGGTGAGGGTTAGGGTTAGGGTTAGAGTATGGTTAGGGTTTGGGTTAGGGTTAGGGTTAGGGTTAGTGCTAGGGTATGGGTTAGGGTTACTGTTAGTGTTTGGTTACGGGTTAGGGTTAGTGTTCGTGTACAGGACAGGGTTGGGTATGGGTTAGTTCAAGGGTTAGGGTTAGGTTTAGGGTTCGGGTTAGGGGAAGGGTTAGGTTTAGGGTTAGGGTTTGTGTATGGGTTAGGCTTAGGGTGCAGTTTAGGATTAGGGATTGGGTCAGGATTAGGGTTAGGTTTAGGGTACGAGTTAGGGTTAGGGTTAGGTTTAGGCACGGGTTAGGTTTAGGGTTAGGGAACGGGTTAGGTTTAGGGTACGAGTTAGGCCTAGGTTTAGGTTCAGGGTTAGGTTTATGTTAGTGTACTAGTTAGGTTTAGGGTTAGGGTATGGGTTAGGGTTAGGGTTATGGTACGGGTTGGGTTACAGTTCGGGTTAGGGTTAGGGTGAGGGTTAGGGTTAGGGTTAGGGTTAGAGTACGGATAGAGTTAGGGTTAGGGATCGGTTTAGGGTAAGGGTTAGGGTTAGGTTTAGGGTACGGGATACGGTTACCGTACGGGTTAAGTTTAGGGTTAGGGTTAGGTTTAGGTTACGGGATAGGGTTAGGTTTAGGGTCAGGGTTAGGTTTAGGAATAGGGCTATGGTACGGGTTAGGGTTAGGGTTGGGGTTAGGTTACGGGTAGTTTAGGGTTAGGTTATGGGTCAGAGTTACGGTTAAGTTTAGTGTTAGGGTTAGGGTATGTGTTATGGTTAGGGTACGGGTAAGGGATATCGTTAGGGTTAGGGTTAAGTTTAATTTAGGTTACGGGTTAGAGTTAGGTTTAGCGCTAGGGTATGGGTTAGGGTTACACTTAGGGTTTGGGTACGGGTTAGTGTTAGGGTTAGGTTACGGGATAGTGTTTGGTACGGGTTAGGTCAAGGTTAGGGTTAGGTTTAGGGTACGGGTTAGGGATAGGGTAGGATTATGTTTAGGGTTAGGGTATGCGTTAGGCTTAGGGTACAGGTAAGGGTTAGGGTTAGGGTCAGGGTTAGCTTTAGGGTTAGGGTTAGGGTTAGGGTACGGGTACGGGTTAAGGTTAGGGTACGGGTTAGGGTTAGGGTTAGGATACGGGTTAGGTTTAGGGTACGGTTTAGGGTTAGGGTTAGGGTCAGGGTTAGGGTTAGGGTTAGGGCATGAGTTAGGGTTAATGTTAGGGTACGAGTTAGGTTTAGGGTTATGATATGGCTTAGGGTTACAGTACGGGTTAGGATTAGGTTGAGGGTTAAGATTAGGGTTAGAGTGCGTTTAGGGTTAGGGTTAGGGTAAGGGTTAGGGTTAGGGTTAGGGTACGGGTAGGGTTAGGGTTAGGGTTAGGGTTAGAGTACGGGGCAGGGTTAGTGTTAGGGTTAGGGTTATGGTTAATGTACGGTTTTGGCTTAGGGTTAGGTTTAGGGTTAGGATACGGGTTAGGTTTAGGGTTAGGGTTAGGGTTGGGGTTAGGGTACGGGTTAGTTTTAGGGTTAGGGTACGGGTAAGGTTTATGGTTAAGGTTAGGGTTAGGGTTAAGTTATGGGAAGGGTTAGGTTATGGTTAAGGGTTATGTTTTGGGTTAGGGTTAGGGTTAAGTTTAGTGT